>JARQZK010002911.1:717500-722500 GCA_030704885.1 Cynegetis impunctata
TCACCTCCGCATCCGCCTTTGCTAAGGAGGCAACCCTAATAAATATATATATATATATATATATATATATATATATATATATATATATATATATATATATATATATATGGTGTCTTTTCTTCAACAATTCAATTTACTATTCAGGATTGTTTTTTTTCCTTTATTTATATATATTTTGTAACTTCTTGCAGAACCCCAGACGAAAAACTAAACAACGGTGAATATTGGACCTCTCCGAATCAGCTCACTCAATTGGCCCCCGTGGCCCACCCGCCAAAAGTGCAGGTCCTCCCCGCACACCCGCCGCCGTCCGACCCACTCACCCCACCAGATGAGGACAAAGACAAGTTCAAGTGTCTCTATCTCCTCGTCGAAACCGCCGTGGCGGTCAGGCAGCGCGAGAAAGAACAAGAGGATATCCAGGTATAGCCGAGGGCGCCCCCTGGCGGTATCTCTTGTGCCTTGTAATTTGTAGTTCGCACGAAATTGCAATTTCGATGCCGAGTTAGATTTGCGCATCTCAGCGTGTCATTTAAATTTCGTTCAGGTGTCATCGTGTTTTGTTCATGCGATTTCAACATTTCGTTGTTTTTTTGTTTCTTAGCTTTTAGTTTTAATATTCTTTTTTCATTTAATTAAAGAGTGATATTAACATGTTTTATATGCGTTTTTTTGTCGGATCGTATCGTTTGTCGAGAAACAATAGAAACTGTTGAAAATAAAATTGATACTTACGCTTCACATTTTGAGATTATCGAGCGTTTCTAAATAGCTTTAAGTGTGTCAAAAATTGAAAAAAAAACGCTTGGTTAAATCAAGAAGATAACATTTGTAGTTGTGGGCTACATATGCCTTTTAAATTTTGCATCTCGTAATTTTTTCAATCTAATTTTTCTTTTATCTAATATCTTCTGTCGATTTGGACGATGTTAAGTCACATTGTCAATTATAATATTGAATTTGATTAATTTTGTTCCAATATAATATGTACGTTGAATTGAGGTAATTCTTACTGAAATATTTTTATTTTATTGCAAAATTCTGTACACTTATATAAAGTAATTTCGTAAATCTTGAAAATTTTGTTTGATATTTTTGATCATTGAAATTTGAGTTTTCCAAAGTGTCAGTTATATTTTATTAGTTTGAAGAATGTGGCGGTTGTAACTTCTTCAAGTTGAAATTAATTTTAGTATAAGATTGGTTAATGATGGTGACTAAAATGAGAACTACTGAGAAACATCAAGTACTCGGGTGAAACATGACATTTTTATATTTTTCCATATGAGGGTTATCAAGATCTGCTTTTCAGTAAGTTATTTGAATGACTTGTAAATACTTATGTAAAAATATAATTGCCGATGGAAATATGAAGAACTCAGAATATTATGCAGTTTCGGAATTTAAGGAAGTTAACATTAACAATTAATTCTATAGAAAATGTTAGTGGTTCGACAGCGTCGAAACAACAGATGGTGGTATTACTAGAGATGAACAATACGATCTGACCTTCAATACTAGTTCACAATATTCTTTCGATTGATCTGTTTTTCACTGATTTGGAAGTGCTTCCGATACTTGTAAAAAAAATGTATATGAATTCAATAAACTTTGGTACAAAGAAATTTATACAAATTTATATTTGTGTTATAATATGTGAAGAAATAATCTTACATACATAATCGGAGTCACAGATAATTTGATAACAGTTTATATGTTGTTTTATGGTGAGATAAAATATTGAAATAATTTGGAGTTTTATTTTTCCAAAGTGATAAATAATATTTGGTAGGAAGGACTATGAGATATTTAGTAGATATATTCCTTATTTCTATTCAATACTGAATCTTCAAAGTAAATTGAGAGGAAGAGGAAGAAAGCAGTATCAAACAATAATGCATGCTCTAGTCTAGTGCATAACCATTTGTCATATTATTTATAAAATAAAATAAAAGTTTTATACAAATTGTTTAAATAACCGTTATTGTGGTCATATTATATTTTATATAATCACTAGCTGACCCGGTAAACGTTGTTCTGCCATATAAATTATTTTTATCTATCTGTCTTTCTATCTATTCATCTATCTGCCGATGTATATTTACCTATCTATCTAGATAGTTATCTATCTATCTACATATCTATCCATCAATCTATCTGACCCGGCAAACGCTGTTCTGCCATAAAAATTATTTTTATCTATCTGTCTTTCTATCTATTCATCTATCTGCTAATGTATCTCTATATATCTATCTAGATAGTTATCTATTTTTCTATCTATCTGACCCGGCAAACGTTGTTCTGTCATATAAATTATTTTTATCTATATAAATAGGGGTTGATCGTAGAGGGGTGAAAATTTAGGGTTGTATATATTTTTGAATGCTGTATCATAAAAAAAATAGAACAGAAAATTTTGTCTGAACAACAAAGAAAAAAATTAAGGGATGGACTACCCTTAACATTTAGGGGGATGAAAAATAGATTTTGTCGAAATCTCAGACCTAACCGATATGCACACAAAATTTCATCGGTCGAGTCATTTCGAAGGAGTTTAACAAATAAAAAATAGGGGTTGATCGTAGAGGGGTGAAAATTTAGGATTGTATGTATTTTTGTATGCTGTATCATAAAAAAATAAAAAAAAATTTAGGGGTAGACTACCCTTAACATTTACGGGGATGAAAAATAGATTTTGTCGAAATCTCAGACCTAACCGATATGCACACAAAATTTCATCGGTCGAGTCATTTCGAAGGAGAAATAAAAAATAGGGGTTGATCGTAGAGGGGTGAAAAAAATTTAGGGGTAGACTACCCTTAACCTTTAGGGGGATGAAAAAGAGATGTTAGCCGATTTGCAGACCTACTCAATATGCTCACAAAATTTCATGAGAATCGGTCAAGCCGTTTCGGAGGAGTATGGGAACGAACATTGTGACACGAGAATTTTATATATAAGATGTAATTCTGTACAAGACAGTGCTGGAGTAAATTTTACTTTCCAACTGAGAAAGGTTCAGGTAGACAATTAAGAAGTATTTCAGTTTCATTTTCTTAGAATCAAAAAATGAAAATGTGAAAATCATTTTCGATAGGTTTGGAATAACCTGAATTTTAATTCAATGGTGAATTTTTGGATATGAAAGGCAAGATGGCAAAAATGAATTGTGCAACAGAGGTCAGGACATTGAAAGCTAAATATAATTCAGGGATGAGAAGCTTTTTGTAAACTGCAAGTATTTGATTTGTTCAATGCAGAAACAAATACAGACTTTTCAATAAAAGCTTCACTTTAAATTCATTATTAAATTATTCTCAAAAACAAATTCTGATCAATATCTATGTATATACGATTTGTTTCTCAATAATGTGAGAGGCAATTCTTAACTATCAAAATATTTGAAGATTAAGAGAATTTGACTTTGGACCAATTAATTTTATTGAAAATTTGTCGTGTATAAATATATATATATATATATATTATATATATATATATATATATATATAATATATAATATATATATATATATATATATATATATATATATATATATATATATATATATATATATATATAATATATATATATATATATATATATATATATATATATATATATATATATATATACCTATATATATATATATACATATATATACAGGATGTTCCAAAAAAAGTCCCGTAAACATGGGGCCGCAAACGTTTCGTTTTCGAGATACAGAGTGTTGAAGTTTGAATTTTTTTCAAGTTTTTTTCTCATAGTATCTACACTCTATAAGATATTCAACCGAAATTTGGCATAGATATTACATTTGAGAGTTCTCCCCACGTGACATGGCAATTTTGATAGCAGATCTACAGGGTGATATTTTTTCTGGAACACTGTCGGCTGTTTTCCTCAAGAACTTTTTTTTGGTGAGCAACTGATAATTTAAAAAAATGTAAAAAGAAGCTTTGTTATACTAAACTTTTCGTTTCCTTGTAATTTTGTCGTATCTGCTACCGATTTCGAGAAAAAAAATTTTGAACGATTCTCTCGAAATCCTCGGAAAAATCCAAATTATCATAAAATTAAGTTAGTAAGTTGTGGTGATTGTATTCAGTGTCAGTTTTGACACATCAAATT
Source organism: Cynegetis impunctata (assembly GCA_030704885.1). Classification (NCBI taxonomy): domain Eukaryota; kingdom Metazoa; phylum Arthropoda; class Insecta; order Coleoptera; family Coccinellidae; genus Cynegetis; species Cynegetis impunctata. The sequence goes on from JARQZK010002911.1 coordinate 721,629, forward strand.
ATTGAACGTTTGTGTTTTGAAAAGTAAAGGTGGTTGCATTTCAAATTCAAAGGTTTTTATTTAGCTTATAAAGCTACATAAATTCACACATTTCTGACACAAATAAAGCATAGAAATAAAATATTCAAAACTATGATAAAACTTAACCAAAATATACTAGATTAAATTTAAAAGTCTGTTTTATTTCAATTAGTACTGGTAAGGTCTTTGATTTAATAATAAATATTCTTTCAGTGATGATTTAAACTTGTTTAGGGATGATTGATTCTTCACACTGATTGGTAACTCGATTTGTGGCTATTTATTTTTTTGAATGTAGACTACTATTTTCATTACGATTTTTATGACTGTCACAACAATATTTGATCAGAAAATATAAACCTCTACGCATTTTAATATCACACCACCAAATTTCACGAATTCCGAAATGACTGACATGCATTTCATGTATGGTCTTACAAATGGAAATTCAAGAGAAGCTAAGCGTCTTTACATGGAACGCTATCCCAATAGAGGGATACCAGATCATCGAATGTTCTGTGATATTCATAGGCGATACATTTCACTCCCAGGGCATTTCTGCCGCATAGCGTTCTCAAACTGTTAGAAAAATTATAATATGGATACACCGACATAAAATAGATTTGAAATACGGACTTTACAACCCTGTACCTAATGTAAAAGCGGTTCACCTTATTGCTGTTATTCGTGGTATTCTTAAATGGTTTAGAGAGTTATATTTATCATAAAGTCGGGCTGAAGAGAGTTGAAAAGAATTCAACTCTCCTAAGTGATGTCTGAGGATTATAAGGGTCGAAGCGTATTATGCAGAGTAGGTACCTTTTTTTCAGCAATGGTAAAGGTAAAATATA
>JARQZK010002911.1:725000-890125 GCA_030704885.1 Cynegetis impunctata
AGCTGACTAGGTTGGCGGCAAGAAACTATTATTCGGAAAGAGTGATTTAAATGCACTCCTCAAGATGGAATAGCAGGATTTGTAAGCGCATTCAATTACTTGCAAAAATATTGCGAGTCACGGACGTGAGCGCTATACCATTTTTAGTTTTTCTTTAGCCGTTTTTAAAATTTCGTTGGCAGTTTTTGGCACACTTGGCACACAAGTTAGCATGAGAGTTTTAAGGGCAAAAACATGCAAATGATGCAAATCTCCCTCTTTTGAGAACATTACAGTAGGAACTCACTTCTACAACACTGACTACAGCATTGTGCTTCTGTGTATTACGTGTTTAAAACACTAAACCAAAACTGACAACGGGAACAAAAAAAAATGACGACGAATACAGTTGAGGTATCCCATAAAACATAAACGGATAGGGTAGCCAACTTGGGAGAACAGAATAAAACTGACGTACAATACAATCGAGGGATTCCCCGTAAAACATGAACGAAAAGGGTTCCCAACTTGGATGATTCAAGTTCCCTTTTTTATTTCAATAAGAAAACAATGTTACGTAACGCGTCTTTCGAAACCCCCTCCCGCCCATGTAACGCATCGTAACGTTTTGCAAGGTCCCCGCACCCCCAAATTGCGTTACGTAATACTTGAACGCTCCCATTGCTGCTTTTTTGTGTAGTCTTATAGAAATAATGGAAATGAATTAACCCAAGAATATCATAGAAAATTTAGTTTTCAAAGAGCCGTGTTTTCTCATTCATTTTTTAAGTTAATCAATTCGAATTTTTTGAAGTGAAACTTCTTTGCGCGCATGAGGGTAAAATTCTTACGGATGAGACGTTTTTGTCCAAGAAGAAGGAGAGAGCGATTGAGAGTGAGAAGTAGCATGAATCATATAGCCATGGAGCGAGAAAGAAAGGGAGATCGTGTTACTGTGCGCGTAAGAAAGTTACCGCCGTCGTGTGTCTCGCGTTCTTCTCGTACTCTACGATCAGACGACGAAATTTTCATCTCGGACACGACGATCGCGTACGTATCGACGCGAGAACGGCAGTCGCGATTCTGCGACACCGGTTCAGATTTCGCAATTCAAGATGGCGCGTTTCGCCTCGATTAGGTCCTCCAACAACCAATTTGTATTATTTTTCGACACTTTTGTTATTGTAATTACAAATATAAAATTCCTAATATATCTCCCCCCCCCTAAGTCTCGAAAATCTAAAGCTTCAGATTAGTATAAATATAAACAAGATTTAAAAATTAGTTTGCCAAAGAAGTTTTACTTCTGACATATGTACTTTGTACGTAGGCATTTATTTTTCATTTTCTTCGATTAATATTGAAGGTTTTCTACTTACACATCTGTCTTCTCTAATTTCATGTCACTCATCACTTGTTTATATCAAAATAAATTGATATAAACTCTAGAAAATAACTGTGTTATTGCATATATCCATATATATTTTTTTGTATATCATTCTAACATTAATTGTTAGAATGTACGAAAATACTTTCCTCTAGCACCGATTATAAATAACCAAAGATAACAACCACTAATTCACACATGTAAACAACATACAATAAAGATAGTTATTATGAATAAAATATTATTCTTCCGTAAATGTGATTGAAAATAAATTTCAGTTATTGATAATCTTCATGCACAATTTACAGATAAGCTTGTTGATTTTAGAGACAAAGCTGCTTATTACTCTTCAATCAATTTTAATTGGAACTTATCTATGCATTTTGCAAACGTATTTACTCATGTCAGTTCCCACATAAAATCTCTAATTTTATGCTTTGTTGTATTCTCATCTTCCATCTTTTTATTTAGTTTTTAAGTCAGAATTGTACCGATGGATGTAGAAAGATTCATATTTGAAAATGAAAAGTTGAGGGTGGCCCAATGTGTACGATACCATGTATATAATTTTTATTAAGATATTTGGATAGCACATAAAAAGTTGCAATGGCAAAGTGACAACTTGTTTAAAAAAATTCCTAACATAAAAAGATATAGGCAAAATTTTCGTGTATAACTCCAGAACTAAAAAAGCTAGATCATATTTTTCGAATCCTTATAATTGACCTCTGAAATATGCAACTTTGCCCCCATTTAACCCTCCGTCTATCTCTTACCGTTATCGATATCCCCATGCATAGACTCGAATTTGAATAACCCTGTATATAATTTACAATTGAATAAAGCAAATTTGGAAAAAATTGATTACACTTGAAAAAGTTCCCTGAGTGAACCCCAAATTCCCTGAGAATTCCAGGATATTTCTGGAGAAAAAAAATTCCCCGAGATTTCCAGGACTTCTAAGGATGTAGACACGCTGACCAGAAAGTTGAATTTACAAAATATATTGTTAAACTGTGTGATTTGTGTCTATAAATTCATGTATGTTAATTTAATTAGCATATCATCAATAAGGCTTTTGAATATTTTGAAATCCCAAACTGACGGAGTCATTAAAAGAATTAAGTTAGTGTTCTTCTTTTTAATTCTCAGGTGTTCCTTATCGTTACTGTATTCTTCAAGGAAATTATATCTTGGTCTATAATATACTATAACTCAAATCACAAACGTTTATTTCAAGAAGTTCAAAATCATCCATGAGAAACCCAAAAAAACGTTTTTTTCTAGAGAGAATATACTATGAAATCCAAATTTTAAAAAATCAATGTACCTACTTTTCAAAAATATCAATAAGAACCTTCATTTTGTTTAGGTTTTGTTTATTTTATGGGTACTATGTATAATTATGGGGATAAATTTGAGGTTTACGGGACACATAAATATGCTTCTGAAGAGAACTTTCGTGAACCTTAAGTTAATATATGGATGTAGGGAACTCTTGAACCAAAGGCAATTGAAATTACTTTGTGATGCCTTGGTGTTGTCACACTTAAACTTTGCTGATATTGTATATGGCCCTTCCCTCTTGAAGACTGACGAAATGAGTACAAAAGATTCAGAATAGTTGTATCCGAGTGATATAATATGGTCTCAAGAGAAGAGATCACGTGCCTCACAAACTCGCTGAATTGAGGTGGCTGAATATGAAAAATAGGAGGCGTTTACATGTGTCATGTTTTACATTCAAACTTTTAACTGAAAAAAAGCCGGTGCACTTCCATAGGAAAATTAGATTCAGATCTGATATTAATACTAATAATAATAATAATAGACTTTATTGATACCCTTTCATACAGACTGCGATAAAGATAGTTACAATTGGATATACATATATAATACAATCTTATAAATATCACTATAACGTGTCATCTGTAATCTTAGGCACCAAATGGTGGGATACAGCATTGCTGATTAATCCTACCGAGAAGCATACTTGATTTTGCTATAGAACCACCAATTGAAGAAAAACAAAACAATGAGAGAAAAAAACAAAACTAAAAAAAAAAAAACTCCAGAACCATACAGAATGAAGGAAATATACAAAACATACTAGTCACAAAGAACTGGATGCTGATATAATAGTTAATAGTGTAAAAATACAGAATATAGGCAATTGCTACTGCTGGTCTAAAAGTAACTGTTTCATTCTTTTCTTAAAAGAAACGAATTTACAACAAAAAAAGTTCTCTGGTATACTATTCATTGTAGCTACTGAAATGTATGAGAAGGAACGCTTAAAAAGAGAAGTGTTGAAACGAGGAATGGCAAGTCTGTTCTTAAATCTTATATTTAAATTGTGAATATCAGATCTGAATCTAATTTTCCTATGGAGGTGCACCGGCTTTTTTTCAGTTAAAAGTTTGAATGTAAAACATGACACATGTAAACGCCTCCTATTTTTCATATTCAGCCACCTCAATTCAGCGAGTTTGTGAGACACGTGATCTCTTCTCTTGAGACCATATTATATCACTCGGATACAACTATTCTGAATCTTTTGTACTCATTTCGTCAGTCTTCAAGAGGCAAGGGCCATATACAATATCAGCAAAGTTTAAGTGTGACAACACCAAGGCATCACAAAGTAATTTCAATTGCCTTTGGTTCAAGAGTTCCCTACATCCATATATTAACTTAAGGTTCACGAAAGTTCTCTTCAGAAGCATATTTATGTGTCCCGTAAACCTCAAATTTACATCTAACATCAGTCCCAGGTTTTTGGACCCCGATGACTATGGAATAATTTTGTCCCCCATAATGATGCGAGTGCTCTCCTCACATATCTGTCTTTATTCACAATTTAAATATAAGATTTAAGAACAGACTTGCCATTCCTCGTTTCAACACTTCTCTTTTTAAGCGTTCCTTCTCATACATTTCAGTAGCTACAATGAATAGTATACCAGAGAACTTTTTTTGTTGTAAATTCGTTTCTTTTAAGAAAAGAATGAAACAGTTACTTTTAGACCAGCAGTAGCAATTGCCTATATTCTGTATTTTTACACTATTAACTATTATATCAGCATCTAGTTCTTTGTGACTAGTATGTTTTGTATATTTCCTTCATTCTGTATGGTTCTGGAGTTTTTTTTTTAGTTTTGTTTTTTTCTCTCATTGTTTTGTTTTTCTTCAATTGGTGGTTCTATAGCAAAATCAAGTATGCTTCTCGGTAGGATTAATCAGCAATGCTGTATCCCACCATTTGGTGCCTAAGATTACAGATGACACGTTATAGTGATATTTATAAGATTGTATTATATATGTATATCCAATAATTGTAACTATGTTTATCGCAGTCTGTATGAAAGGGTATCAATAAAGTCTATTATTATTATTATTAAATATCATTAAACTTGTGTGAAGAAAAATCTCATTGTATTTAAGATTCGTGTAATAGCTTTTGTAGAAATATAAAATTCTTTACCTTTGGAATTTTTTTAAGGATAAATAGCAAAATATTGACTATATAATAAACGTACTAGGAGATACTCAACAGTATGCATCTTTTATATCAGACCTCAAAATTTGAAAGCTAAACATGAGACAGGCTATACCCCAAGATTCGACATTGGAACCATTATTAATTCTTAAAACTTGTATTTTGAATCAAGCTGTTGGGCCACCTAAGCTCTCTTGGTTATTTAGTAATGTTCATTTTTTAAATCGCGTTCCTTGTTCACATTCGCTTCGAACCAATTCAAACCATTTTCTGAATAGTTTCATTCAGAAACATTAGGACAATTTTAGGGAAAAAAATTCATAAAATAATTTCTTGTCAATAAATGTGTTTTTTATTGAATGAAAAACCTAATGATCTTTTCCGACATTTCTAATTTAATTGTGACATTATAAGGACTCTGAACTAGAATTTAATTTAGTTTAAAAATACATGCCTCCCAATACTTCCGACTTTTCTTCAGAACATATCGAGAAATTCAATTTACTCCGCCATAACAACAAAAAACAAAAGAAAAACTTGGAAGTGAACAATTTATATAAAAAAAAAATTGGTCAAAAATGAAAATGTACCGCCCTGCAATATAAACACATCATAAACAAGAACCTTAACAATTGCGTTTTGAAACATTATATATTTGAAAATATACAACCGGTGTCTACCTAACGGCACTAAAATTCAATATCTCGCACAAATTATATGAAATACCAAAATTAGTAACTGAAAATTGTCTCAATTGCCATAATGAATGTTCAGTATTTAAATGATTAAACGAAAAAACTCATTTCAGACATGGGTTCTAGATAAATCAACATTGAAATATCGATTCAACAAAAACAGAAAAATTAGAAAATCTTTCGCAAAAAATGGCGTTTTTTCTCACCTTCTCTAAAGAAATATCAGTAACAGTTGATTATACAGATGAAAACAATGAAATTACTTCAGCTAACATATCATTCTGTCAGTTGACTGAATTAAAATTGTGATTGGGAAAAAACCATTTAGTTTCAATTAAATAAATTCAATTCGCCACTACGTACATTAATATTGTTTTCGAATCAGAGTAGTTGATAAACTTATATGATGATCACATACATCATATTTACAAGTTACTTCATTGAATTTCATGGAACCCAAATCAATTTATATATTCCAGCCTCGATAACGAACAAAATAGGAAAAATGGTGGAGCCTCTACTGTATGCAAAAGAAATTGATCAGAGTTTCCGAACGTTTATTTGAAATTCATTTCTTCGGCGTTTTTCAAAATGGGGTATTAAATATGATTTGTACAAAGATACAAACGCAGGAGTACCACAACCAAACACTCGATTAATAAAATACAACAATCGTTAAAATAGACCAATTACTATTTCCTATAGTCGTTCTCTTCGCAGTCTCTCTTGAGGTGCCCCGGCTTGTGGCACTGGTAGCACGTCTTCGTGTTCTCCGGACAGTTCCTGGAGATGTGACCAGGTCTCTGGCAGTTGTGGCACGTTTCGCTGCCGCGATCGGAGCCGCCGCCCCCCGCTTCGGGGCAGCTCCGCGCGATGTGGCCCGGCTTCCTGCACGTGTAGCACGACGGCATGTCGGGGCTCTGGTGGCAGTCCTTGGCGAAGTGTCCCTCGCCGTAGCACCGGTAACACCTAGCCGAGTCCTCCTTGCAGTCGCGAGCAAAGTGCCCGACCTTGCTGCACTTGTGGCACTTTTCGCGGCTGCGGCCGAAACCACCGCGTCCGCCACCGCCGTCTCTAGAGCCTGGCTGGTTGCATTCCCTGGCGAAGTGGCCCGGTTGACTGCATTTATAACATATGCTGCCTGAGCTCATGGTTGCTAAAAAACATAACACTATTATCAGATATAAGACTAAAGGAAAACGGGGAGTATAGATAGTGGAACGAAAAGCATATTAAAACTTGCTTATTTAATAGCCCAAATATCTGAATTTGTATCTCTTAGTTTTTTCAAGAAACTATAAAGTGATCTAGTTAATTGCATATCTGTATAATTTCCTTGAATCATTACAAGAGTCTCAACAGAATTTTGTGTTAATCCAGACCTGTACTATTCAGCTTTTATCATATAAAACTGTATTCCATAGCATAATGAGCAAATTATGAAAAATCCTGATTTTTATTTGAAATTTTCTTGAAGTAGGGAACTTTGGTATACCGAAACTTTAAATAAAAACGTCAATATTTCATAGCTGTTCTTGGTTCCAGAAAGTTACATTAACCTGATTAACCCCTAAATTTCCTTGTCTAAGTAAACTAGCACGAGCGAAATTTTTGTATTTATATTGAAATAAATAACTAAAATTGTGATATTGAAAAGTCGAAATTATAATCTGGGAATAAATCAAGTTGGACTTATTTCCATAAATTCTATATCATGACGGCAAATGGTGAAAAGAAGTCGGACCATGGCATTTTTTTCGATCGGAGGTTAAGAATAAAATGTTAAGGAAGACTAAAATACAATAAGATTATATTCTCTTGTTAAACACAATACGCCCCTCGACCTAATGGAATCGTTGTAATAACTAGGGAAAACGTGAGATTCATTGAAAAAGACGAAGTCCACGTGTATGATGTTTCACTGCGGTGTGACAGTAAATGCATTCAAGATAACAAAGAAAACGATTTTACTCACCTGCAAATATCAATTTCAAGTTGTTGGACACTTAGAATGTTCGAAAAAGAGAATGTAAGGTTTATTTATATTCAAATTTGACCACATTCGAGTCAAATCGGCAGCAATAAAACAAAACACTAGTAAAGTAAAATATGTGACGGATATACGGAAACCGGTACTGCGCGCATTAATGCCAGACTGACGTTTGTTTGGCGCTTGGCGCAAAAATAATGCGCAGTAAATCGTACTGTTTCCGCTTCGATAGCGCCAAATTTAAACTCAATACGAAAAAGTATAATATATATGATCACCAATGTTCTTTTCGAAAATATTAATTTAACAATATATTTCAAAAAATAAAAAATTTTTGTAAAATTGATAATTATTATCTGATAATTCATTATTGATAATTCAAAAATCAATGGAGTTTTAGAAAACTTTAGATTTAGTAAATGTACTGAACGATGTAATTAATTTTTCATGGGTACTTCAAGTTATTTGATTAAAACATGACCGTATATTTATTCAACTATATTGTGGGTTTTTCTGTTATATGTATACCCTCATTTTGTATGCATTTCTCTTCATTGATGAAAAAATTTGGTGTGTAATCTACATACTTGTTTGATGTGTAGCATAAATAATAATTGTGCATAGGGCAGTGGAATATATCAACACTCCCAAACTGAACACAATATAATTTATTTGGGTTAGAGATAATTTATTTCATTATCTTAGTCTATTTTAGCCATATTCTTGAACTTCTTAACATAACACTAAAATATTTTATTTAAAAAAAAGTATTGAGTGTGAGGGGAGAAAAAACATTAGTGAAGAACTTCACACCTTTCAACTAAAATATATTACGGAAAATTTCTTATTTCATGGAATTGGTTGGGAGGTGTACTTCGTGATACTTTCCAGTCAAAGGTATTTATAACTTTTCTATCTTGTAGAAAATCATTTCATAAATGATGAAAGACTAAATTTATCTCATTTCCACATAAATTCATTTTTTATAACACGACAGAAGTTTTTCAATTGAATAAATAAAGTGGAATAAGAAATATTTATAATTTACACCTGTTATTCCCTGTTGTTTTACGACATTGAAGTCAAAACCACATTTCAATTTATGCTCTAGTATCCTTTATTTCATAAATAATACAGAAATTGAGCATAATTATACTGAGTTTGCGAGGTCATTTAAATTGGCATCTGTAAAGTCTTTACATATATATCATGATTTATATTTCCGTCGACCTATAAATAAAAACTTACTTTAACGTACACGAAATTGATCATTAATGACCCATTTTAATGTGCAATTTCTCCTATTTTAATGTATGATTGTCATGGGCAACCAAACACAGAAGTATTCAGCACGGAATAGTTGAATTATTCTGTGTCTGTACTGTTATTCCACAGAGAAAAGGAATTCATAATTCAAATCGAAAAATAATTTTATGCAATAATCGTTCGAAAGTAAATAACACTTCAGCTTACACCAGTTCCACATGTTCCTTATCGGTTATTGTAGGTAATGTTAACTATTCAGAATGTCACATGTCTAATATTCCATCTATGAATTTCTCAAATTGTTCCATCGGAAGCATAAATATAAATATATCGAAATGAACATAGAAGTTTATATTGTGTCAAGTGTATCTGTCATGCAAAATAAAAATTTATTTCAATCAAGAATTTATACTCAATTCATGATGAGGTCGACGGAAAAATCTTGTAATAAACTCGTTTATTAATGTAGCGATTAATGGTCTCGAACTATTAACGCGCTCGCTCCGCTCACGCGTTAAAATATCTCAACCATTAATCGCTGTCATTAATAAACTAGTTTATTAAATAACTATTTTGTTAAAAAGGTTCAATTAAATTTGGTAAATTGTGTATTGATATCTGGCATGTTTGATAGGCGTAGTGTACCCTATGAGTTGTGAGCGTTTAGAATTGTGAGGGAACATACTGCATTTAGGAATTTTATTTATTATTCATCTGTTCCACTATTGCGGCGCAAATGGAATAAAATTGTTATCCCTGCTGGTATTAATAACACTTTTGATCTTGGTATGTTTAAAAGACGACTCAAAGAAATTGTAAATCGATGCCACTAATGTTACTATTAAATATATTGTTACTAAAATCTGTTTATTTATATACTTTAAGTTCTATTCAATATTTTTTGTTACTTCATTTGTATTATAAAGGGGTTCCACCCCTTTATAATACAAATTTAATCAAAAAAATAAATAAAACACAATTTTGGTGATATTTAAAATCAAACATGTTTTGTACAGAGAAAATTTATTAAATGAATAAATTTTTGTAGGCGAAATACATAATTATGAAACTAGAGGTAAATAATTTTTACATTATAACTGTAATAACTACTTAAGGCCAGAACAGATTGTTTTACAAAATTTTAGTTGAACACATACGAAATTGTACTTGTATCAGATTAAGAAAAATTGTAGGATTTACTACAGCTACTTTTCTCCATCAGTAATCTTTGTATTTAAGATAGAGCTAAATAAACGCAATAAATTAATTCAATAACTTTACTGAAAAAATTATAAATACTAACAAATTCACGTAATAAACTGAAAAAAATATAAATATTAACAAATTTATTTAATAAAGTGATCAAAACTGACTATTGGTGGTATATATCTATACTTTTTCGGTTTTGACTTCTTTGAAGTGACATTCTTCAAACTAAGAGTTATAGGTTCATTCGGCACATATTCTATCAATTCAACAGGTCTAACTGAGCCAAAGAAATCAGTTATTGGTACGTCCTTCGGATTCCTTTTGAAGAGGTCTTTTCTCACACCCACTGTTGATATACAATCTCGTTTGGGACATACTTTCAACTGAAAATATAAATTTTCAAGATGTGAAATTACTCATTAAATTAATTCAATAAAAAAACAAAAGCCAATACTGCTAATTTTCCGAATATTTTTTATGTGTTCATGAAATTAGTATGTATATATATATATATATATATATATATATATATATATATATATATATATATATATATATATATATATATATATATATATATATATATATATATATATATATATTATATATATATATATATATATATATATATATATATATATATATATATATATAGTCTGTCTAGTCTAAGTTGGCGTGTACGTCGCAGTCTTGCGCAAATAACGACGCAAAGGCTGCCTACCCAAATAAATAAAATTCGAAATGGTTAAAATTCATATCTGTCGTAAGTAATTTTCTGAAAAAGTAGTTATATGGTGATAGTGACCGGATCATCCATTTCGACAAATATTCTGTTCTTAACATATCAAATCGTATGTATCTCTCAAGAAAAACTAACATTCCGAGTAATGAAAATAAGTTGAATGTTTGTTAAGTTGTCATTTAATTGAAAAATTTGCAATGTTGCCGGACCCTTTCGACCAACGCGCCGGTAATCGACATTTCACGTTTGACAGTCACGAGTAACCTAGAAGATTTTGTAATTAAGTTTGATTTATCGATCGATGAATATGGATTCCATATAGATAGACACTTCTGGTAGGGAATAATGGTCAATTTGAATTTACCGCTAAAAATCCCAGCCATGTCAAACATGCAAGATATCTCATTTGGTTGAAAATTGGGTTAGCTATTTAGATTTAAGATTATTTATTACGTCTGGCAGCAGTGTTCACGATCGACGTCATATACAATTGGTGACGTACACGCCAACGGTCGCTGGACACACTATATATGTATATATATATATATATATATATATATATATATATATATATATATATATATATATATATATATATATATATATATATAAATTGTTAAATTTCCAAAGTTAGAAATATCACTTATGCAGTTTTGTAGCATTCGATAAGAATGGATAATTTTGTGAAATAATAATAATTTACTAAACATTCATCTATTATTTTCTAATACATTATTTGAAATCCTTTGGTGCAAGCTCTTTATCATAATATGTAGATAAGACATGTAAAATCCCAAACCTTAACAATTTAACTCATTCTTTCCTTTTAGTTTGGTGAAAGTGGATATTTTCATGGAGTGTAATTTCATTTGTTGACGTGATGATGTAAATACACTAGTATTAAATTCAAAAACAGAAGTTTTTGTTTAAAAGTGTTGCACATTGTATTTTCTTCATTTTGGGAAAAAGATGTATTTGAAAAATAAAATGAAATTGAGATTAGGAAATTACAGATTGAACAATCAACATTTTCATATATTGCCGTCAGCCACTAACCTGGGAAAAAAACAAATAACCAGCCAGGCAGGAAAATGGTATAAGAACCTGCCAGACATAATTAAAAGAGCTGCCAACCTGAATACGTTTATGAGGGAAGCAAAACAATACATAGTAAATAGAAAACTGAAACGTTATTAATTTATTTCCATTTTTGTTATAATTTTTAATTTAATTTTTGATTTTTTGTTTTGGAGCATGCGCTGATGAATTTTATTTGTAAAGACTTTTAGTCTCATTTGGGTTAATAAATACATTAAAATATATATATATATATATATATATATATATATATATATATATATATATATATATATATATATATATATATATATATATATATATATATATATATATATATATATATATATATATATATATATATATATATATATATAATAAAGTATAAACTTTAAAATAAAAACACTTGGCTTATGTTTCACAATATAAAAAATATTTAGATACTGTATTTAGCAGTAACGAAAAGTCGACATGTTTCGAGTTATGAACTCATTATCAAGACTGACTACAGGAGAGTATTGCATCGTAAATTATAAAACAGACAAAAGCAAAGGTGATATCTGAAAATCAATTTGTTCGTTTACAAGGGGTAATTGACTATTATGGGCGGAACTTATTTCGAGAATTTCAAGAAGGTCAAGGCGTTTTCCTTTGTTACCTGAATGTAACAATTTGGTTTTGTTGAAATCCAGGAAGTGATTGAATTTCATACAATGTTCAGAGAAGCCAGTGGTATTTTTGTTTTGTAAAATTGACTTTTTATGTTCTTCAACACGAATATTTATATTCCTTCCTGTCTGTCCAATATAGAAAGCAGGACATTCGTCGCAAAATATTTTGTAAATACCACTGTTTTCTCCGATGTTAGATTTTTCTTTATTATTGACCAAGAATGACTTCGAGTTTCTTTTATTTGTACAAATTGTTTTAACGTTATTTTTCGATAGTCTGTTACAAATTTTGCTACTCAAATTAGGTACATAATTTATTGGGAAGTATTTTTGTTCTTCATTAATAGTTTGCGTGGGGTATATTGAATGCAACAGATACTTTATTCGTTTTTTCCCAATGAGCTTGTCGATAAGACTTTCATTGTAACCGTTATTGATGGCTAATAATTTAATTGTATTAACTTCAGTTTGAAAATTTGTTTCCGATAATGGAATCGTGAAAAACCTATGTATGAACGAATGAAAAGCACTGAGTTTTATATGTAGAAAGTATTTATATATTTAAGGAAATTATCTAACTGCCTATCTGTACCGGTCCAAAAAAAAAATATCATCTACATAACGCCTCCATAATGAAACGTTAGTAATTAAATTATTATCAGCATTGAAAATTTTTTCTTTTAAGTTATTCATGAAAATTTCACTCAACAAAGGCGATAACGGTGATCCCATGGGCAATCTGTCCTCTTGTTTGTATATTATATTATTAAATTTGAAATAACTCTGTTTCAAACATAAGTTTAAGGCAGACATTGTTTCGTTGACTGCTTGAGTTATTAAATTTGGGTTCATCTCTAGATATCGCTTAACAATATTTTTAACTTCTTGAGTTGGCGTGGAAGGAAATAAGTTGATTACGTCAAATGATATTAATTTAGCATTTAAAGGAATTTTGATATTCTTAAGATGATTAACTAACTGAATAGAATTTTTAATGCTATACTCCGGATTGAATTGAATTAAGGTGGGTAATTTCTTATTCAAATACTGACATAATTTATACGCAGGAGCGTTCATATAAGATACTATTGGACGCATCGGGCAATCAATTTTATGTATTTTTGGTAAAGTATATAAAACCGGGGTGCGTGGGTTCATGGAAGTTAAGAAAAAAGTGTTAATATCTGAAAATAGGATTTTACTATTCTTGATGAATGATTTTATTTCGTTTTGGAATTTTTTTAGTGGGATCTATTTTAAGTTTTGAGAATTTATCTGTATTAAATAGGATTTCAGATTTTTCAATGTAGGTATTTTTATCTATGATAGTTACAGTACTTCCTTTGTCCGCTTTGCATATAACCAAATTATTATCCTGAATTTTTGATCTCAACTGTTTTATATCTCAGTTAGATATATATATATATATATATATATATATATATATATATATATATATATATATATATATATGTGTATTAAAATATTTATTCTTAAGCCAGAAATATATGTGTGATAATTTTTGAGTTTTTCTTGGGAATGTGGCTTAGATAAAATGGATGTCTTTCTATATAATCATTTATTTCTTCATTCCTTATTCCAACGTTTCGGCTTCACAAAGCCTTTTTCAAGGACTACAATGGAGAGAAAGAAAAAATTATTGTCACCAAAGTCACAGTTAAAAGCTACATTTAGTCGATAAATTAAAAAACACTGAAAGAAACAACTATTTTTATAAATATCACAGAAAAGTATTGCCCTAGCTTAAAATTATCCTCGGAAACACCGACACTCACTTCATTAAACGTATACACAAATTTTGAATGAATTGATATCTACGATTGTTTACTTATTCCACTATACTTTATATACGCGTATGGCGTGCAGATGATATTAAACTCGCCGAGATTCGTTTGATTGACCGGTGGCCTGGACGTTTTAAGAAATATAAACTAAGAATCAATATATGGGGAGCCAACATTTAAGAAAAACAGACGAACATTCACAATTTAAAAGAATTTAAAATTTTATTTTTTTTTTCCTTCGCGCTATAAACGAGAAAACAGATATTAAAAATTTGAGCAAAATATACCACAACATTTTATAAAAAATAAATAAACGACCTGAATAAAAAAAATGGGAAAAAGGAAAAAAGAAAAAAAAAAAAAAAACTTTAAATTCTTTTAAATTGTGAATGTTCGTCTGTTTTTCTTAAATGTTGGCTCCCCATATATTGATTCTTAGTTTATATTTCTTAAAACGTCCAGGCCACCGGTCAATCAAACGAATCTCGGCGAGTTTAATATCATCTGCACGCCATACGCGTATATAAAGTATAGTGGAATAAGTAAACAATCGTAGATATCAATTCATTCAAAATTTGTGTATACGTTTAATGAAGTGAGTGTCGGTGTTTCCGAGGATAATTTTAAGCTAGGTAAATACTTTTCTGTGATATTTATAAAAATAGTTGTTTATTTCAGTGTTTTTTAATTTATCGACTAAATGTAGCTTTTAACTGTGACTTTGGTGACAATAATTTTTTCTTTCTCTCCATTGTAGTCCTTGAAAAAGGCTTTGTGAAGCCGAAACATTGGAATAAGGAATGAAGAAATAAATCATTATATAGAAAGACATCCATTTTATCTAAGCCACATTCCCAAGAAAAACTCAAAAATTATCACATATATATATATATATATATATATATATATATATATATATATATATATATATATATATATATATATATATATATATATATATATATATATATATATATATATATATATATATATATATATATATATATATATATATATATATATATATATATATATATATATATATATATATATATATAGCTGAAAAATAAGTTCAAATTAGATTAATAAATTGTGAAGGAAATTCTCAGTATTCACTGAATGGTTGGTTATTTAATTAACCAAAACGTCCTGTATATTCAATGTTAATATATCAACTTATTTATTTACTAATCTCAATTTTATTTTAAGTCCAGACATTAAAAAAAAAAAATTTTCTTTTCAAATTCACTGAAACTTGAAAGGACAAATATTTAAATAAATTTCTGTATAATTAATTCATTAATTCATAGTGGTCAAATTAATGGGCTCATTGTCGAAAAGCTAATATAAAATCTATGATACTCACAAATTCGGCCATTGTCTTTTTACTGTCAGCATCAACATTCTCTAGAAAGGCTAGAGCATAATAGGTGTATCGGTCTATGATGTAGACACCTACAGCTGGATCTACATGGTGCTATAACAGGATTTAAGGCAAAATAAAAGTTTTATTTGTTTTTTCGAAGAAAATAAAAATTATTTACCGACAAAGAATCCTCCCCAACTAAACTGCTTCCTACTGCCAAAATATTAGGAGAGTAAAATCGTTCATACATTGAAGCAGCTTGGCAAGTGTCCAGCATAAAGAATATTTCATTGTACCTTTAAAAAAATATTGAGAATACTTAATATTCATTTATTTCACAATAAATACAATCTATAATTCCAACTTATACTTGTGTAAATAGTTTTCTAAGTTTAAAAATTATGTATCACTTCAGCCAACAATATGACTTAGTTAATCCACCATTACCTGCATAGAAGTTTCTAAATTCATAATAAAGGTTTCAAGTTAAATGATTTCAATATAAATTAAAAGAAATATACACACTGTTCATATGAAAATACTTAATTTTTTCATTATTTGTTAAGTAATCATTCAGCTTGAAACACAATACCTTATCAACAGTTTGGATACTTTATTGGGAAGGATATATTGATTCTAATAAACTTAAAAAGACAAGAATAATGAATAATTCACCTTTGTTTTTGCCACATTTGTTCTAGTGCATCAGCCATTTCTTGACTAGTTATTTCTTCAGAATCTTGGAACTTCAGGAAACCATCACCCCCATGGCCTGTTAAGTAAATTAAAATGTTGCTTCCTTCGTCTGTGAGCAACTGTTTAGATCTTGGAGTACCAGGCGGCAATCTTCCAGTGAGTAACCTGACAAAGTTTTCAACAGTCACCTGTGAATACATGAAATAATTTAATTCATTTTTTATTTTTACAATCAACTGATATTATAATATGAGTTATTCTTACTTCATAACCTCTATAATCTACTTCTACATCATCTCCATAAACATTAATGTGCTGATTAGCATTATTAAACACAGTGGCAGGTCTTGGATTTCTTGGGTTACATGGCATATCATCAGCTATCATCAAAATAATTTGGCTGTCTGGTATACCTAATCGTTTCACACTGCGATATATAGAAAGCACATTAGCTACATGGCGATAGTTGAACCAGAACCTACTTGTATCTACTAGAACTGCCCAATTATTTGTGTGGCCTTTCTTGGTCCAGTCGGTTTCAATCTAAAAAAGTTTAATTGGGATACTGGGTACTTAAGAAATTTTATTATTATTTTACCTGACATTGGACATAGCTAGTAAGAAAGAAAATGAGGAAAAATTTTGTCAAAATAGTCCGTACAGTGTTCATATTACTGGTTTATAGCATGATGTCACAAAAATTTTTAAAAAACTTATTTCTTATAGAATTTAGTATAGAAGTTATTCCTAAAGAGAATGTTCAAACCAAAACATAGTCACATAACCTTAGAATACCGATTACCGACAACCAATCACAAGAGCAAGAATTTAGATCATAAAAGAAAAAAGAAACAGAAACAGAAAACAATTTTTTTCTATTGATAGAAACTAGAACGCGTTCGGAATCAATTTCGGGTGATAATGGGATACAAATTTTAAGTAGATTTATTAACGGCATTTTATCTTATTCATCTAGCTAGGGTGCTATTCTTAGTTGTAACTTGTAACTCGGAACTTTTCCAATTTGGACTTATCTATATCTAATCAATAATTTTGTTGCCCTTGAACCCAGAATATCAGTCTAAATAGGAATTTTATTTTTTTCGACTTTGAATTGGGAATTTGATATGAAATGAAAAAAGCATATTAATTTTTCGTCGATATTAGTAATCTACTACAAATTTGAAATAGATTTTATTTTCATAATGAGGAGTAAAAGCATTTACTTAATCTATTTTCATTTGAATGTGTATTCCTTATACAATCATTTTTATATTGAGTAGATAAATCTTTTTAAAAACTCTTTTTCTGTCTAGTACATTTTTTCAAAATTTACCAAGAATAATCTGGGAATTTTATTCTATTCAACTGCTGTTGGTACTCCGAAAATTTTTCATTACAAAATATAAACGTCATTTGTCAAACAAAACATTGTTACTTTTTAATTGTATTTTTCAATATTTTTTAATTAAAAATAAAATAGACACTAATCAAGTAATATTTTTTGAAGTAAATTGGAACGATCAAATTTATAGTTCTGTTTCAACAAGTATCATATTTAGTGGTAATCAAGCATAACCTCAAATGACCTATGGGGCCTAAATTGTATTAAGGTTTTACTCTGGTAAATTTAATTAATGTAATCAAAAATCTTAAAATAAAATATTTCCTTATTCCTTCAGGCTCATGCACAAATAATATTTCATTAGATGATTATTTTGAATACCATGGTGAAGGAAAGTTAATTCTATGAAAAAACCATAAGATGTTCAGCTCAAATACTAAATCAAATCAAAGGTTTGTTGAAGGTAGTTTTAAAATGATTTGTCATCACAATTCCACTTTTCAGATACAATGGCAATATGCTATCTTCACTTGATAGATCAAATAGAACAAAATCAGTGAATTATTTAGATTTAAACAGGATCACAAATGCTCCACCACAAATCTCGAATAAAAGCAATCACTATGGTGATGTCAAATACCTCAAGAGTTCTCTATTTGATCGTGAGTTTAGGAATAATCTTAATATCAAGACAGAGGTGAAAGAAGAAGTAGCTGATGAAGATGTTGAAGAGAATATAACTGCCCACAGTATTATAGGTTAGAATTTTGATTTGTGAATTGTTGATTGCAATTTGGCTGGTAGATAATAACTGATACATTTTTTGTGATATTTTATTTGAAGTATAATAAATTATAGGTTTTTATTATTTATATATGTTTATTTTCAATTATAAAATTATGCTTTTGGAAGGAGATGTTATATCCTTTTTGAAGTCTAAGCTAAGTCTGTAATCTAACTGTTGCTTTAAAATTTCACTAGTTTTTTGATTTCAACTATATGGAAATGATGAATTGGTTATTAGAAAAGAGGGGCTATATTTTATATTTTTTGTTAATAATGATTTTGACTTATCGACTAGAAAATAATTATAAAACTGATTTCAGGTTTAGGAAATGAGAAACCCCTTGTATCTCCTTGGACAAAGAAGAAGATAGACAGGGCAACTCATCATGAAACTTTGCAACGGATAGACAATGATAATGATCTCGAAGATGTCTGTAATCATTATCAAAAGAATTGGTTTAGTGCAAGTTTAGAGGTATATGTCCATTGTTTTCTAACAAGGCATCTGCTACTTCATTTCATTCATTTGAACCATCAAGTGAAGGTTAAATATCTAATTAAATTATTTTTACTAGAAACTATGTGATATGAATCACGTGTTGCTATTGCCTTTCTCTTTTAAAGGTTTGGTGAAATTGATTCATTGATCATTGCAAAATATTTTTGCAATTATTACAGGTATCCTACCAAATTTTAGGAATTATACACGAGTTAACTGAAACTTATAAAATATGATTTAAATTGAAAAAAATAGTTCGTCAGTAAAGAAAGGAGATAATAGTTCAGAAAATTGTAGTTCGAATGACTATACACAAGATTGTAATATACACTGACAACTGAAGAAATTGGTAAGGTATGATTAATTGTACTTTCGGAAAGAAGCTTTACTCAATTTTTTATTTATGTCATCTATGTGACTACACCATTTTAATCCACTTTCTATGTTGGCTTCTAAGAAATGTTTAGCTTCCTGTGACGATAGTAAAGTACATATTAAATTATCTCAATTTATGTCGCCCATTAACTGCATCATTAAATATAATCAGGTTTCCCAATATTTACTATAAACATTGAATGGAATTGGCATTTACTTGGTGAAAGTTCATATTCATAACTTTATAAAGAAATAAAAAACTAACTTTTCACAGGTTGAAATAAAAATCTATTGAGTAAACGCGTTTCGTCATAACATTGACTTCATCTCGTACTAAACTATGGTATTACAAAACAATCTATTTATACGAAAATTGAATATAACAGAGGGGTTCCTAGAGAAACTAAATAACAATAAGCAATTCATTCTGAGCTATTAGTAGGTACCTACATTGAACAGATTAAGGAGAGGAGAAGGGTTTACTTCAATCTGGTCGTTAACTAAATTACCGGAATGTTTATATTTATTTATGTATAGGGATTCCCAACAGTTGGTTTTATGGAGACTTTTTTCAAATTGTAATATATTATAATTGTGATTAAAAGTATGGTTTTCTTGAATAAGATGGCACGCATAATTAGAATCAGTTTTCTGCTTACTATAGCTACGTTGGTGTTCGTGTATTCGAGTTTTGAAATTTCTAATTGTACGTCCTATATAGAATTTTTCACAATCGTTACAGTCGAGTTTATAAACACCAGTACGTTCATCTCTATGAATTTTTGATTTGTTGTTTTTAATCAATTTTCCAATGCTATTATTGGTTTTATATGAAATTTTGAAATTTTGTTTTTGAAAAAACAATTTCAGGTTCTCGGAAGTTTTGCCCAAGTATGTTAAACTGCTAAATACTCTACTAATATTGTATTACCTCACAATTCAAAATTATTTCTTTAGATGTGAACAATCTGTTTCCTAGCACTCCGCCTAATGAAACTGTAAATTTAATCAAAAATTTACTTATTTCTAATAATGTTCATCCACTTATACAGTCAGATATTACTCATTTACTGGAAATTTGTTTAGAACAAAATTATTTCAGTTTCAACAACGTGTGTTATAGTAATGAGGAAGGTTTAATTATGGGAAATCCGTTAAGCCCTTTGTTATCAGAAATCTTTATGGATAATTTAGAGAAAACTATTATGAACCACTTCAGCAGTAAATACTTTCTTTATTGGTATAGATACGTTGATGACGTCATTGTTTGCTATACTGGTACAGATAGACAATTAAATAATTTCATTACTTATATTAATTCCATACACCCTCGTATTAAATTTTCTCTAGAAACTGAAATGAATAATTCTATTAATTACTTAGATTTAACTATTACCAGAAAAAGCAACAAACACGAATTTTCAATTTTTCATAAACCATCTCATACAGATATTACAATTCATAACACATCACTACACCCTTTTTCACATAAATTAGTGGCTTATCATAGTATGATTCATAGACTTTTCAAAATTCCGTTGTCCGAAGATAATTTTCGGAAGGAATTGCATATAATTAAACAAATGGCAGTAAATAATGGTTATTCACCTAATATGATTGACAGCCTCATTCAGAGGAAAAAATACAAAATGGCAATTTCAGAAATTTACCCACTTATATCCGAAAAAAGTAGAGTATTTAGCAGTTTAACATACTTGGGCAAAACTTCCGAAAACCTGAAATTGTTTTTTCAAAAACAAAATTTCATATAAAACCAATAATAGCATTGGAAAATTGATTAAAAACAACAAATCAAAAATTCATAGAGATGAACGTACTGGTGTTTATAAACTCGACTGTAACGATTATGAAAAATTCTATATAGGACGTACAATTAGAAATTTCAAAACTCGAATACACGAACACCAACGTAGCTATATTAAGCAGAAAACTGATTCTAATTATGGGTGCCATCTTATTCAAGAAAACCATACCTTTAATCACAATTATAATATATTACAATTTGAAAATAGTCTCCATAAAACCAACTGTTGGGAATCCCTATACATCAATAAATATAAAAATTCCGGAAATTTAGTTAACGACCAGATTGAAGTAAACCCTTCTCCTCTCCTTAATCTGTTCAATGTAGGTACCTACTAATAGCTCAGAATGAATTGCTCATTGTTATTTAGTTTCTCTAGGAACCCCTCTGTTATATTCAATTTTCGTATAAATAGATTGTTTTGTAATACCATAGTTTAATACGAGATGAAGTCAATGTTATGACGAAACACGTTTACTCAATAGATTTTTATTTCAACCTGTGAAAAGTTAGTTTTTTATTTCTTTATAAAGTTATTTACTATAAGTGTAATACAAGAAAGCTTAGGTAGTGATATCTAAAAGTAATAATAAAATTTGGGGAATAAGAAATGCTTTAGTGATTGAGAGCATTTTCTTAACATAAATGATCGTTAGTATTGAGTTTAGTTTTGTAATTTTTCAGTACAATAATATTATTATTGTTTTACTTCTATAAAAATTTCCTTGAACCCCTGAAATCAACTGATCTTTGATTCATTTTTCGATTGAAGATTATTTTATATCGTTATTAATTAATAGGTGAGATATTACTAATGTTTTTGCCTTCATATAATAATATATCTATTTCTCACTGAAAAATCTTCAATGATATCCATCATTTGCATTCAAAAGGAACTTAGTGCTTAATTTGCATATCTAACAACTTTTTATAATATTTAGAGCTATTGGATGTGTATTACTGTATTTTATGAACAAATACAAACTGTTTAGTTCAATCTTCCAAAGTAAATGGATCACTTGGTTTTTGTACTTATGCAAAATGGTGGTCTGGTGATATTGATAACATGCTTTACTCAGTTGTCTTTTTATTTGAATTTTATTTACAGGAATATCAGCTACATATTTTAAATATGGTTATTACAGTACGATTCTGTTAGATGAATGGTTGTAAAAAATAATGCCATATCTTAGTTTGGGCTGAAAAACTGTGTAGTATATATTATGCAAAATAGAGAATTTCACTCAATTTTGATGTAGGTCTCTGTCTTAAGAATGTTGTTAAGTATTGAAGGTATGGAGTACTCTTTCATTTTCAGCGTTTGCTGACTGTCTTTATCTTGAGCATATAATATCTTCAGAAATATTTCCGCAGTTTTCTTCACATTCATTTAAAGATAGTTCATGCTAAACCAACTGTCTGTTTCTTTCTAAATATGATTTCAGAGAACGTTTGGCTTATAACGAAAAAATTTTTTGATTCCATAATTAACTATTAATACTTTAAGATAATTTATGATATTACCGATTTCATTAGTAAAATATAAAAATAATAGGAGTTAGGGGACTTGTTTGAAGTTGGAATAATCAACTTTTTCACTATTCTCCGTGATAAAACCCTTTGAGTATGAAAGCTTAAGTAAGATGTAAACAATTCGTGTGCAACGCATTTTATGCCTTACTTTATTTTGATTAATGAATCGTCACGGTTCAGCGAGTTAAATTTGTTCAAGAAATTAGGAAAACAATCGATGACAATTTCTGAAGTTTTTAGTAAAGATAGTATGATTTTTATATAAATTGATATCGAGTTGAGTTTAATGTTATCATGTTGAATATCAGAGAATATAGATTAAAAAAATATAGTAAAAATTAAGAAATAGATTAGCTAACTTTACTTATAAAAATTTCAAGTCAACAAATTATAAATTGTAGTTTATTACTTTGATATTAACTACCCATCTTCATGGGTTATTTGAGCCCGCTAAATGCAAAACTCTGTATGTGACATTTTGTTGATTTTACAGTAAACGATAAAAACGTATTGTGCTTATGTTTCTCTTCTCAGAAACCCGAAGAATGTTTCTAATAGTAGTAACCGATAACTGTAATCGAACAGCCTTGCAATTGTACCTTGCCTAGCGGATTGGAAAAATAGGTATAAAAGATACACTTGCAGAGTTTTGCACTTGAAGGCTAAATTTACGAAGTTTTGCATTTGAACTTACCCACTTGGACAAATTAATTTTCTCATCAGAATTTCAATCATAACAAAAAATCCATACGTTTTTTTATAATTTATTGCAAAATAGAACATAAAATGAAGAAATTATTCTAACAAAATCAAAAAGAACATTTTTCCCAAATCCTGACTACTGGTTCTTCTTATAATTTATTGCAACATAGAACATGAAATAAAACAAAATTATACTAACGAAATCAAAAAAGAACATTTTTCCCAAATCCTTGTTATTTGACTTGCGGTCACATCAGGAGTTGTCACGTGTTTACAATTGCACCCTGTGATTGGTTGTTTAAAAGTACGGAGTTTTGCATTATGACACATAGATATTTTTACAGAGTTTTGCATCTGACGTTAACATTTACTGACTTGTAACATGTAAAATATGAAGTTGTGCATCTAACAATCTGTACAGTGCTTTTGTCCATTACTGAATCTATCTAACCCACGATTAACCTCGTTTTTCATTTTTTTTTGCAAATACAGAGTTTTGCAATTAGCGGGCTCGTTTGTAGTGAACTAGATTACTTCATTAGCTTATTCCTAGTAATTGAGGGAGATGGATTATGAGACTGAAAGTGTATTAGAGGAATTATGAAGACTGAACATAGATAAGCGCATTAAAAAATTTCACTGCTCTACGTTATTTGAAGTCAATCATCTAGAATATTATTGAACACTGTAAAAATTGAAACAGTTAAATGTTGAAAAACCCTTCATTTTTCCAACCGTTAACTAGAGAAATTGGCGCTGTTCAAGATCAAAAAATATTTTTTGGATTAATTGGGCCGATACATGGTGTAAATTAATGAACATATTAAAATAATGGTTAATAATAACAATTTACACATTTATTAAAAGAAATAACGCATGACGCACGTTTCGGTGAAACTTCACCTTCTTCAGATGTTAAAGGCAAACTAACTATGTTTCTCCGTTATATCGAAAACAAGAAATAAAGAGATGAAAATTGTGTAGAAGGGGTAAATAGAAGGATGGTTACAAATAACTATTAGAATAGGAAAAACCAATTCTGAACTGCTAGTCAGGTAGTTAGGTAATTTAGAAAATATTGAGAAGGGGGCTTTTGAATAGCCAAATCGATCATACTTCAAGCCCCCTTATCAATCTTTTCAAAATTACCGAACTACCTGACTAGCAGTTCAGAATTGGTTTTTTCTTTTCTAATAATTATTTGTAACCATCTTTGTATTTACTCCTTCTACATAATTTGTCATTTCTTGTTTTCGATATAACAGAGAATCATAGTTAGTTTGTCATTAGCATCTGAAGAAGGTGAAGTTCCACCGAAACGTGCGTCAAGCGTTATTTCTTTTAATAAACGTATGAATTGTTATTATTAACCATTGTAAAGGCTCACGTTCCTTACAATGTTACTTATTATAATGTTAATTATACTTTTTCAGAGGTTCAACTTGGAGGACAGGTCGCGCGAAGAGCGGATAGAGATAACCAGGCATGAGTTCAGGCGACATCTTCACCAGATTATGCGTAGCAACCTCGGCCAACCCAACCGGCTGCCCGGGATAGAGGGCAGGCATGACAGGAAACAGTCGCAAGCGGAGCGAACGCCCCGCCCACCTGGCTACGACAGGCTGGTGGCGCCTCGCGTTTGTGACATTGACGATTGTCGGTTGCCGGCGTTGCCGTGCACGCGGTACTGCACGGCCCACATAATGCGCAATACGGAACAGGTCCTGTTCAGTTATTGCACGGCAAAGTTTGCGGACAACACTCAGTGTTCGGTGGCGGTGTTCGACATCACTCATGAGCTGCCTCTTTGTCCGGAACACGCGAGAAAAAGGGTGAGTAACGAAATTTGTAAATTGACGGTAACGAAATGAACAAACTTTTTAAAAAAACAACAAGGAAATAAAAAGAAAAAATAACTGAAAATAGATTCAATTCAAAAGGCTAAAATTATTATATGCCCTATTCGAAGTCGGTGCCAAGCTCGAAACACAATAATTCATTGCGATATAGACAGTTTTATAATTAATAACGGAATATAATACTAATGAAATACCTAGATATTTTGTTAATTAAAATTTTCTCTTTTGATAAATAAGTTCATTTATTATATATATATATATATATATATATATATATATATATATATATATATATATATATATATATATATATATATATGTATATAATATATATGTATATATATAATATATATATAAATATATATATATATATATATATAAAATATAATATATATATATATATATATATATATATATATATATATATATATATATATATATATATATATATATATATATATATATATATATATATATATATATATATATATATATATATATATATATATATATATATATATATATATATATATATATATATATAAAATACAAAGTTACCTCACCAATCGGAAACAGAAAGTTTCAGTCACTGTGAAAGGAGTAAAATATATCTCAGATGAACTAGTGTCCCATATGGGAGTACCTCAAGGTAGCATTTTAGGACCACTGCTATTCATTGTCTACATAAATGATATAACAAAATACCTACCAGCAGAAAACTGTCAACCTATCATTTATGCTGATGATACAAACATTTTAGTCCGATCCGCAAACATCTCCTCTGCAACCGAGACATTGAGGTCTGTTTCGAGTAATATTGAGGAATGGTGCATTGATAACAAACTGATAATGAATGTTCAGAAGACTGAGTGTATATTTTTCACTACTGAAAGACTAGGCTGGATCCCTCCGGATGTGTTATGTTACAAAGATCAAAAAATAACTATCAGCCAACAAGAAAAGTTTCTGGGAGCTCAAATAGACAATACATTGAAGTGGCATCCTCATATCGACCAACTAAAAAGAAAACTTTGTTCCGTGATATATACTCTGAATATACTAAAAAAACAAGTTGAATCGGATGTGCTAAGAGTCATTTATTATGCTAATTTTCAATCTGTAGCTTCGTATTGTATCATTTTTTGGGGTGGTTCACCTTATGCAGAGAAAATTTTTGTCCTCCAAAAATGGGCATTACGCACAATTTTGGGAATGGGTTACAGGGAGTCATGTCGAAACTCTTTCAGGAAGATGACTTCCTGACCATATATGGCCTTTATATCTACAGGCTGCTTTTGTTTCTCCATAAGCATGATTACTACTTTGTAGAGTGCAAAAACAGAAACAACACTAGACAAATTTTTCCCTATTTATATCCAATTCACTGCTCGGCTTTGAGAGAGAAGGGCCCGCAGTATGCAGGTATAAAGCTCTTTAACAACTTGCCGAAGTCGACTCAAAGGATCAGGGACTACAGGCTATTCAAGAAATCTGTCTATAATTTAATTTTGAGATGTCGACAACTGGTGCTTTTACCTTATACCTGTATATATATATATATATATATATATATATATATATATATATATATATATATATATATATATATATATATATATATATATATATATATATATAAGGTAAAAGCACCAGTTGTCGACATGTTAAGAAAAAAAAAAACAGTTATTCTGGCACAGATTCCACTGAATTGAAGTTCATATTAAAACAACAATGCCTACCGGATGTTCATAGTTTAGGCTTCACGTCGTTCAGGTCAGAAATTGGGATGATATTTAACCAAATAAGAAAAAACTAGATTTTTTGTAAATATCTGCAAATGTCCCTAAGCTCGACACGCTAAACTAAGGATGTTCCAGTTCTTGACATTGTAAATGCTCCAGTAGTCGACACATGTAAGAAATATCAGTTTTGATCATGGGAAATATACATAACAAGAAAAATGTATATTGTGAAAGCAGGAAACAATAATAAAATATTCAACACATTTTTGAATTAAATATCTTATAGGTAAAATGAAATAGAAATATTTTAAGAACACAAATATAACAAAAACTCTCATTAGTCACTTTTATAGTTCTTTAATTGCTAAGGCATTGAGAAATCGGTAGCTGGCCCTTTCCTCAAGTGTAGTCAGTTCTGGAGTCTCGACTTTACTGATTATCTGATCGAATAAAATACATGATATCAAAACAGCTACAAATTCCTTTCCCATAACTAATATGTTTCCACGTTAAACAAATGCTTGAATAATATATAAGTATATAAATACAGACGCATTCCTTTTGCCACTCGTAAACTCTGATAATATAAAACTTCCTTGCTTCATCAAGTCTTCAAAGCTAATATTTTCAGAACGCACCTCTTCCCAGTCAGAATCATCCGATTCTCGGTATAAAATCCTGTCTGAATACTAAGAAGACGACTCTGGTGGCAATGGTTGTTTTGTCTTTATCAACTTAAGTTTCTTCTGTTGTGTGCTAACTCTTTCTTGGCATCTCTTGCTTTTTGCCTTTCTTCTTTACGCCTTTCTTCTTCTTGTTGCTTACATTCTTTTCTTTTATAGTACTCTATCACAGCAGGTAGAATTTCTCTCTTTCGTTTTTTCGCTGTGAAGAATGTTCTGGCCACAGCAAAGCTAGTTCGAAAGGCGATAACAAAAAAGGCAAATGTTATTTGTTCTGATCCGTATTGAATGAATAAACCATTACAGTTAAATTGGGCTCTTTTCACATAAATATTTTCTTTTCCTCGACAACCGTGTCGACTATAGGAGATTACTACACCTGTACGATAACTAGATCCAATATTCGTCACCCCATGTCGACTATTGGAACGGAGTGTGATCTTTGGTGTGGATCACACTCCGTTCCAATAGTGACATGGGGGGACGAATATTGGATCTAGTTATCGTACAGTAAAGTTACATATACATATCTGTATCAAATGAGCTGAGCGTTCATACCACACTGAGTTATTATCTTATAAAAATGTTCCTTTTCTCGACACCCCTGTCTACTATAGGAACATAGCACTTTTGGTGTACCAGTACTCGACACATGCCAAAAAATATGTCAAAAACTTAAAAAATCACAATATACTTACCTGGGCTGCAGCTTCGAAGGTTTCTCAGTTAATAGAGCACAATAAAAACATTTTCAGTCAAAAAATACCACTAAACAACACCACAACAAAATTAGCTTTTCTTAACCTACACCTTAACAAACACTGGTTATTGGCGGGAAAAGTCGAGGTTGCTGGAAAAACTTCAATTGTATTCTTGTATCTTAGTGAGTTACCATGGCATAACAATGGCAATGTGCACTAAAAAGTCGGAGCTATCATTGGTTATTTCGGGAAGCCGATGTTCGCTATGGTTATGTTATTTTTTCCAATAATTACAATGGGTGTCGACTACAGGTACAGTGTTTACCTTATATATATATATATATATATATATATATATATATATATATATATATATATATATATATATATATATATATATATATATATATATATATATATATATATATATATATATATATATATTATATATATATATATATATATATATATATATATATATATATATATATATATATATATTGGGATTTTTCGTGGTATAACAGATATTAAATGACTAATAAAGTTGGATTTAATTTGCTCGACGTTTCGGCTTTATTTTTGGAGCCTTTTACAAGAGTTTCATCAAGAGTCTGTAAGATAAAATATAATTTAAAACTAGTTCACAATACAAAGGTTGATATTAAAAATGTACCTCACTACGGATCGTTTTGTTTTCTTTTCTTTGGCTGTGGTAAGTTCCAGCTCGTGTGAACGACTGGTTTATGAATCCGAAACAGGTGTCGAGTCATAATCGTTTCACGTGTCTTCGCGTTATGCGCCTTTTATAATATTTGTGTATACACGGTGCTCAAATTATTCACGTCTGAACGGTTATTGATTACATTTTGTAGATTTTTCTGGATATGTATCATTTCCAAAATTTCTCTTTTCTTTGTGTTAGTTTCTGTTGCCAAAATTCTTACTTACCACAGCCAAAGAAAAGAAAACAAAACGATCCGTAGTGAGGTACATTTTTAATATCAACCTTTGTATTGTGAACTAGTTTTAAATTATATTTTATCTTACAGACTCTTGATGAAACTCTTGTAAAAGGCTCCAAAAATAGAGCCGAAACGTCGAGCAAATTAAATCCAACTTTATTAGTCATTTAATATCTGTTATACCACGAAAAATCCCAACAATCTATAATATACAGATACAAAACCAATCCAAATGAATATATATATATATATATATATATATATATATATATATATATATATATATATATATATATATATATATATATATATTTATATTTATATATATATATTTTTTTTCTTCTTTTTTTTTATTAGTATGTATTCTTTTAAGGACAACTATAAGTTATATCAAGAAGCCAAACCAAAGAAACTGCGTAAGAAGGTGAAACCATCTGCAATGATAAGACCACAAAAACGGAACAAAAAGAAGAAGAAGGTTGGGAAACCTGTGGAAGTCGTCATCCCAAGTGCAATATTAGAAACACCAATCAAAGGTAAGTACTGAAATTGTGAAAAAGCGAAATGAAAAATTTGTGAAAATCTTTTTTCAAATTATATATATCCAAGAAATAACTTGCATAAGAACGAAGCAACACTAACCTATAATTATAATCTACCATTCGAACATACCCAGCAAAACATTAGTCCAGGTAACGAAGACGAAAAAAGACCAAAAAGCGGAAATAATTAATGTAGAAGCCAATTTTGGCACACTTGTAGAAGAAGGTGTCCTTAATAACATACCAAAAGTACTGAAGGGTGGGGGTGGAGCTAACGTTAGGGGGGGCCTCTAAAGGTCCTTTTTTTCAGTTTTTTGTTAGTAACTCAAAAACTACTACCTCTAGCAAAACATGTTTCAGTACTAAATTAATCTACATCAAATTTTCTACAAAAAAGATTAAATACACTTCTCTGCTAGGATTAATGCTTAAGGAGATATGGAGGGGGGAAACGGAAAATTAAAAAAAAAACGTTTTCATTGTTAAAAATTAAATGTTTATTGTTGACAATTAAATGTTTATCGTTAAAAAAGAAATGCTTATTGTTTAATTATTTAATTCACTGCGTCACGTGTATTCAGTAACATGACTAAAGAATTGCCTGCGGAGGGGAACACAGTGTAATGTGCATCGTTGGAGACTACGGTAGGGGAGGAACGTTGGAATTCTGGGCTCCCCTTTAACAGATCACGCTTACAGCCGAGCTATTCGAGGAAATTTACTTGTTCTCCTTATTTTATGCCCAATTGTTCTGGAAAGTGCCAATGTTTCAGAGGAAGAGAAGAGGTAGATCTTGACTAAGCTAACCAACATGGAGGAACTTACTTCAGACAAAGTTAAAGAGAATCTTTCCTTGGTGTAAGCTTTGACGAAATCTCAGAATCATCTGGATTCCCTCAAGGATAATGGGCCTACCGCTGCTTTGTGGGTTCAGTACTTCCACATGGTTACCTTGATGAAGAATTTCATTGTTTCTGAGCGTCGTGGTGTTTGGGATGACCACTTGGCATGTGTACAGCAAATGATTCTATATTTTCATGCAAGTGGGCACTTCCAGTACACAAAATGTGTCCATCTCTACATACAAGATATGATACAACTGAAAGCTAACCATCCGGAGGCGTTGAGTTTGCTGAAAAGGGGTACTTTACTATTAAATGCGCAGGTATTTGGTCGGTATATGGTATAGAAGAAACATTTATGCGCTCCATGAAAAGTTCAGGTGGCCTGACGCGAGGAAGAGGAATTACTGATTCTGTACACGCGAAGTGGGTTTGTGGATTACCAGGAGGCACCGCCATCTGCTCGTCATTGGAGTAGATCGCTGTAGTAGTTTTTGCAACTGGAGAGCAACACGTTGATGGTTGAAGGGCTGCCTCGGCTCATGTACGAAAGGAGCCCCCGTCAGAGACATCGTCGATGACGATGAAAGTTTAGATTTCGACATACAAGATACATCTTTAAACACTTATTATTTCATGTTTGAAAATGAACATCATTTTCAACAACAAATACTTCATTTTAAACAATAAACATTTCATTTTTAATAATGAACATTTCATTTATAACAATAAACATTTAATTTTTATTATTATATAATTATATATATATATATATATATATATATATATATATATATATATATATATATATATATATATATATATATATATACAGGGTTCCCCAAATTCGATGGCCTATTAGAAGTATCTAGAGAACGAAAGAAGTTAACGACTTCGAAATTCGGGCTACACGTATAAGAGGTTATGATCTACATTTGGAAAATATTATCATCATTGCAACGTTGCCAGATCTACGAGTAACTTATGCTTACTATGTTATTTCAAATGGCACACCATGTATATTTTGATATTTTTGTATTCTGTGGAACATTTTGAAACTTTTTTATAGTCCATATGACATACCTATCTTGAGCCATTTCCAATATATAAATTATTTTTTGAAAAACTTGGCAACAAACATCTCCGAATTAAAAATTCAGGGTGTTCACAAAATAATGTTCTTTGGGTAGAACATAAGTGAAATTTATGCATTAATTTCAAATAGGACACCCTAAATTTTTTATCAGCATTCAAAGGAAGAACAAATTCCTCAACTGAAAGTATTTTACAATATAATACCTATCTCTAGCGGTTCAAGACTTATCGGCAAAAAACTAGAAAAACTCAATTAGAACAAACAAACTTGAATTGAATTTCTTCGTTTCAGAGGTCGAAGTCGAAGAGACTATCGAGACGGAATCGCCGGAACTGGTCGAGGACATGCACATCGTGGATCAAGTGCTCGGTTTGAACGAAGCGGACGGCTTGGAACACCTCACTGCGCAGGCGTCACACATTCTGGAGGAGAGCGACATCAACACCGTTCTGAGCACCATACACGTCGACGAATTCAACGATTTCTTCTCGGGTGAGTTTCCGGATGAGTATATTATGATACGTCAATAATTTTAGAACCTAAGGATATACATGTCTTCCTTGACACGCGAAGTTTCTTACAAATATTACGATGGAATTTTTGTTTTGGAGAATAAATCGACAATATGAAATATATATTAAACTGAGGGCCAGCATTCCGCAGACTTACGGTATAGAAGCAAAGTCCTAGTTAATGCTAGGTGTACTATTTCACGTGCCGTAGGTGAAATGGGGATTCACTATTCACAGGCACAATAGCAATTGGCCTAAAGTTATTCATATCATTCGTGGGACTTTTCTTATGGACCGGAATGGCCATCGCAATTTTCAGAACATCCGGAAACGAACCCCCTTCTAAGCTTTGATTGATAAGTTTAGTTAGCGGGTATATTATTGCGTTCAAGACACTTTTTACCGAGACGATATTTAGATTATAGTGATCAGTACATTTTTTATTAGAAAATTTACTGATGATATCTCTAACTTGTATGTAGGACAATTTTTTAAAAGAAAATGGTTTCAAATTAAGACTATTCAGGTGTTTTAAATATTTTTTAAATGATTTGTTTAATTTAGGGATTTTATTTTTTATTCCATGTGGTATATTTTGAAAAAAAGAATTTTAATCGTTAGGTTGCGATCGAATCAAAAAGATTCGATCAATCGCGATCGACACAGGTCTAATCTATATCCTTTGACCCAGCAGTGAACCGCAACGGAGAATTCGAGCAGCCTTCGCGCGAGGAGGCCGAGGAGCTGGAGAAGGCGCTCGCCGAGGTCGACAACGACGTGAAGTCGCTCGAGAAGCTGAGTCAGACTCACGGCCTGCTAGATTCGCTGCTCGACGATCACGCGCTTGCCGACGTGTTCCACAACGGTTACGCGACCTGCGGCGACAGCATGGTCGCGCAGACGCCCTCTTACCTTCTGCCCGTCGAGCCGCACTCGCACTCCTAGTGAGCGACGCGTCCGCCCTCTGGAGGGCGTCGCTGAAGCGGCTCGTCACCTCGATAGTACAATTCGGCGAAATGTGTCTGTAGGGACGTAACTGGTATATGAATCGGTTGTGGCGCCCCTCGGGAACGCGTCGTTATTTATAAGGTTGCCGTGTTGTCAGTTATCTAGATACGGAGAAGGTTTTTAACCATCGTTGAAAACATCGACGATTTGGCGAAACGTTCGACTATGTCGACGGGACTCGATTGTTCGAAACACATCCGCCGCCAGACGTCCGTTATTTTCTCAGTAATAAAATTTGTGGGATGAAGTAATGCTCGTATGTACTTTCAATGTATGGATACTCGCTATCTTGTGCCGACGGCCAATTCCCAGGTATCAGGTGCTAAAGATGGAAAAAACTCGACCTACTTCTCTTATTTTCTCACACTTGATTTTTATTTTTATATATGATACTCAGGGAACCATTTCAATACCTTATGCAAGCTGCCAGACCGATCGCTCGGGCCAAACATCCCGCCAGACACACATTAAGTGAGTATGACAGTATGAGCGAAATGTCATGATTCGCCCATTTTAAACGCGATAGTGATTATCTATGCGCGTCGAACTCCCTTCTATATTAACTGTCTAGTCAAGCATGCTCTATGTTTGACTAGACAGTAAATATAGAAGGGAGTTCGACGCGCATAGATAATCACTATCGCGTTTAAAATGGGCGAATCATGACATTTCGCTCATACTGTCATACTCACACTTAATGTGTGTCTGGCGGGATGTTTGCATAGAGATATTACAGATAGAGGCGACAAGCCAGCCTGAAACTTGTCAGCTCGGGTGAGGGAGAGAGAGAATCTGAAGATTAGGTTAGACTCTGACAGTTACGTCTGTCTATGTTTACATCTGATAAGGACAGAAAAACCCTGCGATCGTCTCTCTCTTTCGCTCCCAGTGAGTTTCGAGACTGACGTTGCCACTTACAGAGCGGCCTATGGCTTGTCGCCTCTATCTGTAATATCTCTATGGATGTTTGGCCTATACGATCGGTCTGGCAGCTTGCATAAGGTAATGAAATGGTTCCCTGAGTATCATTAGGCCAAGCTACAGAGATTTAGAGTGAGCATTTTGTGCAAAAAGTGTTAGAAGAAAACCAGCTCCGCCATTGTTTGTCAAATAGTTCCACATGATATAGTGATATGTTTTTCACTCGACTTTATTATTTATATCTTTGTTATTAACAATTTTATACAAAAAATCGCGTTTTTTTAGTTTTTTGCTTATAAAATTGAAACTATCAGAGTAATCGTGATGGTGTCAATAGACTTATTGTAGAAAATGAAAAGACGAAAAAAATGAGAGGTCGTACGACTCGATCAGACCCTTAGTCTGAGGGAAAATTGGAAAAAACCGGCCAAAATGCAGTTTTTTCAAAAGTTCATAACTCGGTTATTTTTTTGAGTTGTAGCGTAGATCCTCCGGCCAGTATTAGCTATTGATATGAAATTCATTTATGCGAAGATCAGGAACTGTCCGATGCATAGTTTTTGGTCTGTGGCCATTTGATTATGTTACTATGCAATTTTCCAGCAGACCTGAATGCGACAGGTATGGTCCGATTTCAATTTACTAAAAAGATTTTGAAAGTAGAATTCTCATAGTTCAAAACGTTCATCTTGGTTTTTCATAAGAACGCTGAGAAATATGTTAAAAATAAAGCTGAACATGACAAAAAACGGCCGAGCGCGTGAGAGTAGTTGAAGAGTGGGGTTTACAATTATTATCTGACAACGTTTAGAAATTACTGTCACGTTCAAAATGCCGACGCTTTCGAATGTCATACTTCTCCTTGCCTGCTGATCTACCCCCACTCTTCAACTACTCTTACGCGCTCGGCCGTTTTTCGTCGTGTTCAGCTTTATTTTTGACATATTTCTCAGCGTTCTTATGAAAAACCAAGATGAACGTTTTGAACTATGAGAATTCTACTTTCAAAATCTTTTTAGTAAATTGAAATCAGACCATATCTGTCGCATTCAGGTCTGCTGGAAAATTGCACAGTAACATAATCAAATGGCCACAGACCAAAAACTATACATCGGACAGTTCCTGCTCTTCGCACAAATAAAGTTTATATTGATAAATAATACTAACCGGAGGATCTACGCTACAACTCAAAAAATAACCGAGTTATGAACTTTTGAAAAAACTGCATTTTGGACGGTTTTTTCCAATTTTCCCTTAGACTAAGGGTCTGATCGAGTCGTCCGACCTCTCATTTTTTTCGTCTTTTCATTTTCTACATTAAGTCTCTTGACATCATCACGATTACTCTGATAGTTTCAATTTTATAAGCAAAAAACTATAAAAAAAACCCGATGTTTTGCATAAAATTGTTAATAACAAAGACATAAATAATAAAGTCGAGTGAAAAACATATCACTATATCATAAGGAACTATTTTACACACAATGGCGGAGCTGGTTTTCTTCTGACACTTTTTACATGAAAAAATCTCTGTAGCTTGGCCTACATATATAAAAATCAAGTGTGAGAAAATAAGTGAAGTAGGTCGAGTTTTTTTCCATCTTTAGCATCTGATGCCTCCTGGAAATTGGCCGTCGGCACAAGATAGCGAGTATCCATACATTGAAAGTACATACGAGCATTACTTCATCCCACAAATTTCATCACTGAGAAAATAAGGGACGTCTGGCGGCCCTGGGATCTTGGACTACCACTAATTCGATCATTTTCGACCTTTCGAGTAATTCGGCATTTTTTCGATTCCGACTCGTTGGAATCCATCGAAAGGTAATTTTAGTTTGGTGGAATTCGACTTCGAATATTCACATGTTTTTCGGTCGGGTTTGGTGGAATTACTTTAGATTCGCTATGATTTGCCCAGTTTGATCCTGAAAAACCTGATCTTCGAAATTACACTTTACAGATTAAAATGTTCTGGATACAGGACTCGTCCTCAAACTTTTTTGAATTTAGGCCTTAATTTGATTAAATTTCACAATAATATTATTAAAAAACACTTGATGGATTTTGACGATTACTATGATTAAATATATGATGCCACATTTCATCACACGGTGGCTTCATTAGACAATGAAATACAAAAATTTTGGTATTTAGATATATATATATATATATATATATATATATATATATATATATATATATATATATATATATATATATATATATATATATATATATATATATATATATATATATATATATATATATATACACAGGGTGTTTCTGAATTGATGCGAAAGATTTCAATGGGTGATTCTTCAGCAAAAATTAAGGGGGGTCTTTCATATAACTTTTTGTTCAACACCCTTTTCCCTCCAAGTTACAGCCCTTTGAAATTAGGTGAAAAAAAATTGTTTTTATTCAATACATCCACTTAGGAAAAAACTAGAGGAATGAAATTTGGCAGATAACTGCTGCTAATAAAATGGCAGTTTTTGAGTGTTTTTGTTACACTAAAATGTTAGCACAAGGGGCTGAAAAAAACAACCCCTATAATATTTTGCATCAGAACTTTTAATGCGCTTATACTTTCCTATTTAAAAAATATATTTGAAAAGACATACTCAATCTGCAACTTTTTTATGTCCTGACTTTTTATCATAAAGTTGTTAGTTTGATCACAAAAAAATAAAATAGTGCTCAGACTCTTCCCATAAATTCACAGAGGTTATCATTTATTTAAGAAAAAACAAGTAAGCTGCTGTCAAATGAAGTCATATGGCAAATAGTTTTATTGTCCTGATTTTTTCTAATTTCTAGACAGTTTTATAATGACTTCAAACATTTTTCACAACTAAATAAAAGTTTATTGAAAGAATGGCATTTTTTTATTTAGTTGAAGAATATTGCAAATTAGAGCGAATTGAACAATAATTGTACTACTAATAACAGTTAACAAATTATTTGACATTTGACAGCAGTTTACTTTTTTTTTTTTAATAAATGATAACCTCTGTGAATTTATGGGAAAATAGTCTGAGCACTTTTTTTGTGATCAAACTAACAACTTTATGATTAAAAGTCAGAACATAAAAAAGTTGCAGATCGAGTCTGTCTTTTCGAATATATTTTTTTAAAAGGAAAATATAGGCGCATTGAAAAGTTCTGATGCAAAATATTATAGGGGTTGTTTTTTTCAGCCCCTTGTGATTACATTTAAGGGTAACAAAAACACTCAAAAACTGCCATTTTATTAGCAGCAGTTATCTGCCAAATTTCATTCTTCCAAATTTTTCCAAAGTGGATGTATTGAATAAAAACAATTTTTTTCACCTAATTTCAAAGGGCTGTAACTTGGAGGGAAAATGGTGTTGAACAAAAAGTTATATGAAAGACCCCCCTTAAAAACGAAAACAACAAGAAATTAAATAGTGGTAATGGGTAGGTAATCCTTCCAAAAAATTTGTACAAATTACATCAAATATTGAATATATTCAGCAAGGGGAAATGATTTAATTATATTTTTCATTCAATAAGTTATCAAAATTTTTATACACGTTCATTTCTAGTGCTTCCTAGAAGTTCAATTTCAATCCTCTACTCTTTGTAAAACAAGGAAATCTGTTTTGAATGAATGAATGGAATAATTATAGTCTCTTATTGTTTCCAAATAATGAATAATAATAAAGAGAAATGAAATATTCCAATCAATTGTTATATCAGAATCATTCGAAGAAATTCCATATTTTACAGCGAGAGAGTAGATTGACATTTTGGAACCTCCTAGAAATTAATAAGTATTTGAATTCTGATAATTGATTCGATGAAAAAACAGACTGAAATCGTACCCACCTGCTGAATATATTCAACATTTTATATAATTTGTGAAAATTCTCTCAAAGAATTACATACTATTACCCTATTGTTAAATTTCTTATTGTTGTTCTTTTTCCTTACTAAATTTATATACCGGGTGTTGAAAAAGTCCCGGTACGGCGGGTTATTTTTTAAGAGAAAATTTTTTCGGGAAATTGAAATATGGAACCCGGAAGGAAATTTCCCTGGGAATCGATTGGCGCTAATATGTTGGGGTCACGAGGTCCCCCGGTGGCCCTGCGAGACCCCACTTGAAACTTTTAAATGGCAACCCCCCTTTTTTATATATTCGGATTCCTCGGGAAATTTTGAGTCCGTCTGTGGCGGGGGTTGCATTTTTGGTGAAACATTCTTCATTGAAAATAAGTGTGGAAATCGATAAATTTACTAATTCTAAGCAACTTTTGTTCTATGAAGTTTTTTCTGAAAGTCAATACTTTTCCAGTAATTCGCGAAAAAGAATCTGAAAACGTGATTTTTTGCCTGAAAGCCAACAATTTCACCCGCTAATATGTGGAAAAGTATTGACTTTCAGAAAAAACTTCATAGAACAAAAGTTGCTTAGAATTAGTCAATCTATCGATTTCCGCACTTATTTTCAATGAAAAATGTTTCATCCCCAAGAAGGGGTGGCTGGCATCCACCCCCAGGCAAAATGCAACCCCCGCCTCAGACGGACTCAAAATTTCCCGAGGAATCCGAATATATAAAAAAGGGGGGTTGCCATTTAAAAGTTTCAAGTGGGGTCTCGCAGGGCCCCAGGGGGACCTCG
This sequence comes from Cynegetis impunctata, assembly GCA_030704885.1. Classification (NCBI taxonomy): domain Eukaryota; kingdom Metazoa; phylum Arthropoda; class Insecta; order Coleoptera; family Coccinellidae; genus Cynegetis; species Cynegetis impunctata. The sequence goes on from JARQZK010002911.1 coordinate 763,967, forward strand.
TGACCCCAATCTGATAGCTCCAATCGATTCCCGGGGAAATTTCCTTCCGGGTTCCATATTTCATTTTCCCGAAAAAATTTTCTCTTAAAAAATAACCAGCCGTACCGGGACTTTTTCAACACCCGGTATACCAAGATCTTCAGTTATATCTGATGATGCCACCGTGTGGTGAAACTCCGCGTCATAGGTTCAATTAGCGTAATCTTTAAAACTAAACGTGTTTTTCTAATAATACTATTCTCAATATTTGATTTTACGGAATTATTTTCATCAATCTAGCAATAATAATAGTCAATTTTCGTTGTTGTATCTCAATCGACGATTTTGGCCATCTTCAACTCGATAAAATATTGATCAAAGTTGCGAATTTTAGACGACAAACTGGTCCGCTTGAATAACTTCTTGAATTGTGATGATTGAACGAATTCATTGTATTGAATGAACCTTAAGAGTTGAATGAAAATTATTGTACGATTAATTTGCCGAAAGATGCTCGAATTTCACGTGCAAACTTCAACTGGTTATGTTGATTATATTTAAAATTTTCGTTGCATTTTTCATATTTGTCCGCTACGACTTATTTATTATAACTGCCAGAGCAAATAAACCTTAAAACTGAAAAAGCAGTGTTGAATGTTTGGTCGAATGCAGAAATGGGATTTTCAATATAAAATTATGAGAAATTCATGTCGAGATATACTCCGGTTTATAAAACCAATATGTCTTTATAAATTTATATTCGAGAACTGAATATGTTCGAGAGAGAGATCTAGATCTGTTGAAGTGCCCATGTTAAATCTTACTACATTTAGTAACAGCTTTTAGCCTGCTAGTTCAGCATAATTAAGTCAAAATTTCACATTTCACTTAGTACTGAGAAAAAAATGGGCGCATCACAAGTTTTTTTTTTTTAAAGCTGCTTCGCCTTCAGTTCGAATTATTTTTTTATTATATCGTCTAGGTAAGTGCAAGCTTTAATTTGGCTAAGACTGAAACAATGATTTCCTTTATTTAAGAGACTAGAGAAAGAATAGGAGTTAAGCTTAGTGAAGTTCATATACCAGTTATTGATTAAATAGAGAAGCTTCTGAACAGATTGGAAAGATTGTTAGGTATTTCCGATATTGATTTTATTCTTGGTTGATTTTCGTAATCCTGAAAACTTAATTCAATCCCATATGTCTTCCATTATTTAAATTTTGGTTGCTGTATTTTAAATGAGGTTTCAATTTTTTTTATAATTAAACAAAACGTAAACTGTGATGAAAAAAATTGATGAAATCCTGTTGATCTCCATTATTTGAGAAAAACGCTAGAGATTCAATTAATTTTTACCACCAATTCATTTTATTATGTTAATATTATGCACTTTTGAGGTAGTTGTTTTGTACCATTCGCTATATATAAAATATTCGATAAATATTGAATAGATTGAAATTTGTTAATATTTCAACAAATTTCAAACAAATAACATTGAAAGGCTGCGAGTATTGTATATTTTTGATTTATGTTTTCTTAAAGAAACAAAACACTTAATGTATGAAAATATGAAGCACAACGTGTAGTATCCTGTTTTTTTTTTACTATTAATTTTGATAACTTTATCATTAAATTTTTAGTTTAAGGGGGGTGTTTATTTATTTTGAAGTTACATCTGAAGCGTGTCAACGTTTCCCATTCATATAATATTTTTGTTATACGTTTTTCATATGGTTTCCCAAAAAATCATTTACTTACTAAGAAATTTAAAAAATAAAACAACTTGAATTATGAATAATATTATTTTAGAAAATATAGAAAAGAGCAATGAATACATTTTTGTGTAGGGTTAAATAAATTCAATTATAAACAAAAGATTTTAGGAAATTTGAATTACTTTAAAATTATTCACAGATAACAGATTCTGACTGTTCCTTCTGTTGATTGAACTGTTCAAGAAACTAGATTCAAACTCGATGATTTATTAATTATTTAATAATAGTTGACCATTTTTTGTACGTTTTTCCAATAATAATGTTTATTTTAAAAAATTACAAATGTTGATAACGAAAATGCGACAAAATATATGGAAAAAAAGTTACCTGATGCAAGAAACATTAAAATTAATTGCATAATATTCAATTTAATTTAATTATTTTGTTTTTATATTATTCAATAAACTTTTGATAATTTAATGATATATTCATTTTTGTCCTGTTTTGTAAGGTTCATCTTTATATTTTCGGTGTTTAATGCCGTAAAAATATTTAGTTTTGTATTATATATTTCGGTTGAAATTAATGTTATTAATGATGATTATTTAGATGAACCTTCAAAATTGCATTTTCTTTATATTATCTGTTTATAGATATTTAAGGATATCAGATTTCGAGTTGGTACAATTTTCTATATTTTGAATGAACAATATCGGAAATACTAAACTTGTATTAAATATAATAACTGAATCACTTTACCACTAGGACGTGGATTTGATAGGTAGATGTGTTTGGTGTATTTGAACCAAGGTTTCGTAATATCAGTGTATATTCCATTGAAGTCGAAAATTTGAAATGCGCATAAAAGGGGCGTAATTTATTTATTTATTGAATTGACTTTGGTGACATATTTATATTATTTTTATACAAATTTCCTTTAAGTGTACGATTTTATTGTAATTAAAAATTCATTTATTATTTGCCGCGGCAAATTTCTACTGTGTATATATTTTTTAATAAGTTCCTTAGGAGAAACCCTGCAGTTATTCTAATTTGAAGAAGATTAATTAGTTTTACTGTGAAAAGCAAGGCAGGGAAATAAATGACATTGCTTCGAAAAAGCTGAGATTTTTTTTTAGTTTAATTATATTCCGAGGTTTCATTTTCTAAGAAACAATTATCAAATTCATTTACTTTATTTTCACCGTACTATTTTTATGCAACAGATGAATTTTATTCTTGCTACATAATTTCTCAGGAAGTAAATTTAGAAAATTTGTAGAATATATCAAGAGTACAGCTGAATTTTGAACAAATTATAATTTCAAGGCATATTTATAGTGTTTATTGTTGCTTCGTATCTATAAGTTGTATATTTGTATATATTTGTTCTTTTTTTTCTTTGTTCACATCACTCGAACTGAGTCGCCATTTGTTTAGATTTTCGAATTTGCTATTTCAAAATTCGGTAATTTCTACTAATATAATAAATGAATTTTTAATCTATTGAATCAATAATAGTTCAGGACAAGGTGAAATAATTAAGTTCTTCAACTGTGTAATTCAATTGTAAATATTAGGTGATAAAATGTTAATAAAAACATACCTTTTGAACTGTATTTTCATGTAATAGATGTGTGTAATATCGATTCTACTAAACGTGTTAAGTGTTGTGGGATACTCGACAAGCTTCTTACGGGTTGTATATAAAATCTCAAAATCCAATTAAATAAGATAATTTCATTTCGCTATTGCACTAAACAAGATTTCGGACAATTTTAGAATTGAAAAATAGTAGTAATCGTTTTTAAAAAAATTATAAAACGTGTGTCCCGCTGAGCTGGGTCAAATTCTTAACCCCCTAAATCGATTTGGAGGGGTTCAAGGGATGCACAAAACCTACAAAAGCTTTTGAAATTTTTACATAAAAACATCAGCAGAGGTGCGCAAAAACACGATGTATATATATATATATATATATATATATATATATATATATATATATATATATATATATATATATTCGAATTGTTGTTGCCTGTGAACTATTTCTAATCTTCTGATAATTATTAGCAATAACAGGCTTGTTTGAAAAAGTTTTGATAAAGCCACGAATGTCGTGGCGAAACGTCAACTTTTTAATAAAATCGAGTTTTTTAAGATTCAACAAGCCTGTTATTGCTAATAATTATCAGAAAATTATATATATATATATATATATATATATATATATATATATATATACATATATATATATATATATATATATATATATATATATATATATATATATATATATATATATATATATATATACATATGTATATATATATATAATATACATATATAATACATATGTATATATATATATATATATATATATATATATATATATATATACATATACATATATATATATATATATATATACAGGGTGTTCCAAAATTGAACGTACAAACGAAAAGGAGAGATTCTTTAAGTAAGTTTAAGAAAAAAAAGTCCCATTAACATGGGGTCGCAAACGTTTCGTTTTCGAGATACAGAGTGTTGAAGTTTGAATTTTTTTCAATTTTTTTTTCTCATAGTATCTACACTTTACAAGATATTCAACTGAAATTTGGCATAGATATTACATTTGAGAGTTCTCACCACGTGGCATGGCAATTTCGATAGCAGATCTACAGGGTGATATTTTTTCTGGAACACTGTCACCTGTTTTCCTCAAGAACTTTTTTTTTGTGTGCAACTATTAATTTGAAGAAAATGTAAAAAGAAGCTTTGTTATTATATTAAACTTTTCGTTCTCTTGTAGTTTTGTCGTGTCTGCTACTGATTTCGAGAAAAAAAATGTTGAACGATTCTCTCGTAATCCTCAGAAAAATCCAAATTATGATAAGGAGGCCAGTTTGTAAGCTGTGGTGAATGAATTCATTATTAGTTTTTATGGAAATTTTCCTGATCTGTTGCGATGATTCATAAAGATTTGATAAACTCGTATAATCATTACAAAAAATTTATCACTACAAGAAACGATAAACTCAAAAAATAAATCATAACAAGAAAACTAAGTAACCGCAAAGGACTGAACTACAGCAAATAATGAAAATGTCCTCCCGTAACTCTCATACAAGCTTCTGTTCTTCGTCTCATAGACGATCGAACTCTTTCAAACACTCCCGGAGTATTCGTAACTGTATCAAACGCGCCTATTATACGATTTCTCAGTTCTTCTACGGTGTTCACTGGCGTCGAGTATACTAGAGATTTTAGGTGGCCCCATAAAAAGAAATCTAAACTTTTTAAGTCTGGGGATCTGGCGGGCCATGACTGAGGTCCCCCCGTCCAATCCACCCGTTTTCATAATTGTCGTCCAAATACTCCCTTGCCAAAACTGAAAAATGAGCAGGAGCACCGTCATGCATGAACCACATTATTTTCTCGTCGTAGCATAAGAGGTATATCTTCCAATAACAAGTGCAAATCGTTTTCTAAAAAATGTCTGTATGATTGACCTGTTAGTCGACCTGGCAAGAAGGAAGGACCAATCAAATGATCGCCAATATTACCACCCCACACATTTAGTGAAAATTGCTTTTGAAAATGGGTTTCTACATATCCATGCGGATTCTCCTCAGCCCATATGTGTTTATTATGAAAATTTATAATTGAAGTCCTTGAGAAACAGGCTTCATCAGTGAATAGAATTTGGCAATCAAAATGAGGATTGTTCAATAGTCTATTGAGGTACCAATGACAAAAATTAATCTTCGGATGAAAATATCGAGGCAGAAGAGCTTGCACCCTCTGAATGTGATAAGGATATAGCAGAGAATCCCGCAAGATCCGCCAAACAGCTTGATGACTTGCATTCAAAAGTACACTAATTTTTCTTGTACTGGTTCTTGGATGTTGTTCTATTTCGTTCATAACTACCTCTTCGAGTTGTGGTCTACCGGCATTAATTTTTTTCGTGGAAAAAGATCCAGCTTCTGAAAGACGCCTATGAATATCAGAGAACATTCGATGATCTGGTATCCCTCTATTGGGATAGCGTTCCATGTAAAGACGCTTAGCTTCTCTTGAATTTCCATTTGCAAGACCATACATGAAATGCATGTCAGTCATTTCGGAATTCGGCATGTTTTGATATTAAAATGTGTAGAGGTTTATATTTTCTGATCAAATATTGTTGTGACACAGTGGCGTAGCCACGGGGGGAGGATATGGGGGATATATCCCCCCCATGCCTCATGGATAATGAATAATTGTTATTCTTTCAAGGCAAAAATAAATAAAACTAAAAACCTCATTTTTCTTAACCCGTTATATCCCATTGTACTCATTAGAGTACAGCCAACAAAATATTTTTTTGACTTAATCAAGTAACAGTTGGATCAACTGTACTATTAAATTTCAATATTTTTCCATAGCCAGCACCTATATATTACAGAAGAATTCAGATCCTGTAATTTTTTCACGCGATTTTTTCAGCCGTTACGTTGGTTATGTTGTTCATTCCTTACATGGTAGTAAATAATCGACGGAAAATAATATTTTTTGCATTACGACTGTAATGTCTTTTGTTTTCAGCATGTTATAAGTGCGATTGAGCTATTTTTAGTGTTGTTTGAATACATAATTCTTTTTGAAAAATATGGTAAGTAGAAATTTTTTACTGTACCCATTTGAGTACGGTTGCGGGCATAAAATTTTGGCCACCCAAATTTCTGTCAATCACAAAAAATGAGGCGTATGGCATGCTTTATTGTCATTATGACGTTTACAATTTGAAATTATAATTTAATTTGTCAAATTGACTTTTGAAAGACCGAAATTACAATCCAGGTTACTGTCAAAGTGACAATAAATATGACAAAAGTTTAAAGTAAGGTTACAATATCCTTAAGCCAGATTCACATCTTACATTAATTAAATGTCTAGAAGTGGCCAAAATATTATGCTCGCAATTGTACAATGGGCCGATGCGTTACTTTTATATTTCAATATTACCTATCATTTCATAGAAGTCAGTGCGTTTCTTTTCTAGTTTTCATAAATACTCTGTAGTTTCCCGAAATTCCAATCAGAATTCTTTATGATGGGAAGAAATATCAACAAGAAGTTGCTTCGACAAAGACCAGAAATGAAGTCGACATTGCGATTATTCCTCCCGATTTTCGATTATTCCTCCCGATTTTGATTTACAGACGGATGAGGAAGATTTTGATGAAAATGATATTCAAGATGAGTTGTCAATGCTTCAAAAAGTCGCTGGCAAAATTAAACTTTGGCATATAAGTGACAGTGAAAGCGAAGACAGTGATGCTGAGTTCAATTTTCCCTTGTCAGTTCTACGTCTAATTATTAAGCTATGAGCAGTTATAGGATCTCAATTCGTGGTAAAAATGGTGGTGGATGATGTTCACAAATGTGATAAACATGACTCTTATCAACGCATGGAAAATATTTCAAATTGTGAAGGGGGAGCCAATTAGTCTTGTTGATTTTGAGAGAATAATTGTTCGTTATTATTTGGCTTGTCACGAAAAATCAAAATATAAAAGCTAATCAACTACCAGTAAGTGTGAGACAACATGAAGGTGTCCATTTTCCACTTGAATTAGAAAAACAAGTGAAATATACCTACTCTTTGTCATAAACGAGTCAGATGGAGTTGTTCAAAATGCAAAGTGGCTTTATTTGTTGAAAGAGATTGTTTTGCCATTTACCATTTTTTATTTTTGTAATATTATAACTTGTTTCAATTAATTCTTTCATAATTTTCTGTCGTTTACTTCTCAAAAATATGAGTTTGCTTCTAATAAAGTTTGTAGTTAAATTAAAAATGTGAAAAGCTGCGTTTTAGCAGAGCTGAGGCTGTGGTTTGAGCGGATACGTAGGCTTCCAGAAAATTCAGAGCGTCGGGCCATAGATCTACTCGACATATGTAGTCAAGATGCATACCCAAATATACACAAATTATTGAAAATTTTTTGTACCCTCCCAGTATCAACAGCAACACCTGAACGGTTTTTAGAACCGGCTTAATGGTTTAGCAATGCTCAGCATCCACCGGGATATATTTTTGGAGACTGATAAAGTTTTTGATGAGCAAAAAAAACCACGAAGGCTAGATTTTGTTATCTAATATACTTGTATAAATATTTTATTTTTCTGTTCTTCATATATGTTTGTTTTGTAAGTTACATTAGTTTATGTGCTGCAGGGCCATCCGTATAATGGTGCGAGCAGTGCCGTCGCACAGGGCGTCAGGTTGTTGGGGGCACCATTTTCTGAGTAGCATTAAAAAAATTAACAAAACAAAATAAACCTGTTTTATTTTCTGCAATAAATATCATAAAGCGTAAAACTGTAGCAATCATTTAAGTTAGTCAAAATAGTGATTGAATAAATTTGATTTGACTTTATCAATAACATATCAAATTCAACCTTTGCGCTCTATAACGTCGGCGTCGGTTCGCGTATTTTCATTTTATTTTATTCTACGACTTTTATCATGTCTGTGGTGCAAGTGGTTCAAAATTTGAGAACTAAAAGTGAACCAAATGGTCGTCCTCTTCCAGATTTAACAATTTGAGAAGTCCATCGCAATTTTACTTTTTACCTTTTTTAACGACTTCTGGACAGAAATTGGACGTGGCACCCTGAATAGCCTCCGGCGGCCTCTGCGGAAAGCTGTGCGGAGCCTCATATCCCCCCCAGGGCCTAACTCTGGCTACGCCACTGTTGTGACAGTCATAAAAATCGTAATGAAAATAGTAGTCTACATTCAAAAAAATAAATAGCCACAAATGCAACCACCTTTACTTTTCAAAACACAAACGTTCAATAATTTGATGTGTCAAAACTGACACTGAATACAATCACCACAGCTTACTAACTTAATTTTATGATAATTTGGATTTTCCGAGGATTTCGAGGTAATCGTTCAAAATTTTTATTCTCGAAATCGGTAGCAGATACGACAAAACTACAAGAAACCGAAAAGTTTAGTATAACAACAAAGCTTCTTTTTACATTTTTTCAAATTAACAGTTGCTCACCAAAAAAAAGTTCTTGAGGAAAACAGGTGACAGTGTTCCAGAAAAAATATCACCCTGTAGATCTGCTATCAAAATTGCCATGTCACGTGGTGAGAACTCTCAAATGTAATATCTATGCCAAATTTCAGTTGAATATCTCATAAAGTGTAGATACTATGAGAAAAAAACTTGAAAAAAATTCAAACTTCAACACTCTGTATCTCGAAAACGAAACGTTTGCGACCCCATGTTTAAGGGACTTTTTTTTCTCAAACTTACTTAAGGAATCTCCCCTTTTCGTTTGTACGTTCAATTTAGGAACACCCTGTATATATATATATATATATATATATATATATATATATATATACACACACACACACACATATATATATATATATATATATATATATATATATATATATATATATATATATATATATATATATATATATATATATATATATATATATATATATATATATATATATATATATATATATATATATATATATATATATATGTCAGAAAGACTTCCGCGGTCGGAAGTATTTTTTGAAAAACTTGGGTCTCGGAATGTTTTTTTTGAATATTTTTTCGAATATTTCACGCGGTTCATTCCGAGAACCAAGTTTTTCTTATATATATATATATATATATATATATATATATATATATATATATATATATATATATATATATATATATATATATATATATATATACAGTGTTTTCATGATAAAAGAAACAAATTCATTGAAAAAAGAGGTTTCTATTTCATGTTAAAATCCTCGGACAGGTCGATTAGTATTTTTATTTGGGCAATTTTCGCAATAAAAATTTTGTATACAGGGTGTCTCATTCAAGAGCTATGGCTTTGTCATTAGTTTTTTAAAGGTAATACCCTGTATATTATTTCACTTTACAATTCTACGATAAATTCTTATCACTTTTTGTGAACATACCATATGCCTCAACTTGATGGATTCCCAGATTATAACGGAGATAGTGGAGCACCTGGAGATTTAAAATGTGGATTAAAAGTACAAAAAAAAATTTAGGTAAACATTGTCATTAAATCTGAAGAATGAAATTTCACATGTACCATCTGAATTCATTCACTGGTGCTGTATAGTCCGCAGTTTTCACGTTTTTAACGCTCCAGGCACTACACTACTTCATTATTTAAGAAAATGCAATTACTTGAGAGAGAACGTATTGAAGTACTTATGATGATTGGTTTTGGAGATAGGGTGCGTTCACAAGAAGAAGTCTGCAATCTATTCAATGAAAATCATCCTGATCGTCCGCCAATTACTAGATCGACAGTCAGCAAAATTGAATCAAAATTCAGGAGATACGGCCACGTTAGAGATTTACCTAAAGGAAGACCACCGAGAGTATCTGAAGAAACAGTGCTGAACGTTCTACTAGAAACCCAAGATAACCCTCATACATCCATTACTACAATTTCCAATAATTTCAATTTATCAGTAGGGTCCGTGCATAAAATACTTAAGGTAAATAAGTATCATCCCTATAAAATTAAGCTGGTACATGAATTATTAGAAGACGATTTTGACCGCAGAGTACAGTTTTGTGAGCAGATTCTTGAAATTCATAATCAACATCTAAATTTCATTACAAACATAATTTTTTCTGATGAAGCCACCTTTACTTTAAATGGCCACGTCAACAGACAAAACTGTAGGTATTGGGCGACCGAGAATCCTCATTGGATGCAAGAATGCCACACACAGCGGCCTCAAAAAATTAATACATGGGCAGCGATTGTTCGAAATCGTATAGTTGGTCCCTATTTTTTTGAAGGAACACTAAACGGAGAGGACTACTTGAACTTTCTCCAGTTCGAACTCATTCCGGCTTTAGCTGTTTTGTTTCCTAACCCACAAGATCCTGACATACCTAATAACGAGATATGGTTTCAACAAGATGGGGCACCTCCTCACTATTCAATCGCTGTTCGACAATTTCTTGATGCAACTTTTCCCAACAGATGGATAGGACGGAGAGGTCCGATTGAGTGGCCGCCAAGATCACCGGACATAACCCCATTGGATTTTTTCTTATGGGGTTATTTGAAGTCTAAAGTTTATTTGAATAGACCAAATAATATTGATGATCTAAAAGAGAGAATCAGGCAGGAAATAAGACTTATCAGTCCAGAAGTAATTGAAAATGTGCAACGGGAAACATTGAATCGACTTCAAAAATGTCTCGAAGTAAACGGACAACAGATTGAACATATGTAAAAATTAAATTAGTAATTACATTTGTGTGTTTTCATATCGTACCTCTCATTACCCATTATCTCCGTTTCTGGCAATCCATCGAGTTGAGGCATATGGTATGTTCACAAAAAGTGATAAGAATTTATCGTAGAATTGTAAAGTGAAATAATATACAGGGTATTACCTTTAAAAAAACTAATGACAAAGCCATAGCTCTTGAATGAGACACCCTGTATACAAAATTTTTATTGCGAAAAATGCCCAAATAAAAATACTAATCGACCTGTCCGAGGATTTTAACATGAAATAGAAACCTAATTTTTTAATGAATTTGTTCCTTTCATCATGAAAGCACTGTATATATATATATATATATATATATATATATATATATATATATATATATATATATATATATATATATATATATATAGAAAGCAGGTGTTTAAAAACACGTTCGTGGCAATAAAATTTATATATATATATATATATATATATATATATATATATATATAAACAGGGTAGCGCATTTAAAATAGTCAGTACCTGTGAATAACACACAATAATAAAATATTTGTTTCACCTTTTTCCCTAAAATTTTATTTTCCTAACATTTCATGTATTTCTCTACATAAAGAGGGAAGTTCGATTTTATAAATAACACGTTTTATATGACTTCATAAATCAAAGACCACTGGTTTTGAATCCGGCGATCTTGAGGGCCATTCAATGAAATCCCTCCTAAAAATTTTGTTTCAACATGTCAAGTATAGGATAGTTTTCAGAAATGTTTACAAAGCAACGGTAGATAAGATCTTGCACCAAATAGAGGTAACATTCACTGTCAAAGTATCAGGTAAAAAAAGTATCAGAAACAAATAATCCTTTCAAACTAAGTGCAAAAATCTTTATTGGCCTATTTTTCTCTTTTATCACAAATTGAATATTGTATTTGAGAATGATCGAAACACATCGGAAAAACAAAGACCAAAATAATAACTGCAATAATCTGTGACAGTAAAAAAACATCTAACAACAATAAATTATAATTATTTGCATAGTCTATGATTGTTTAGATGACAATTTCTTGCCCTTCACGATTACTGGTTTATTTTTTAAAGTTCCACGTTTACGCTTTGTACTCTTCTTTGACACAAAATTAGGCGATTTCACTAATCTGTTGGCCACTGGGATTCTAGGTCTGTTAAATTCGTCAGGCTTCTTAACCCTGCAAACAACCAAAAATTGCTTAAAGAAAAATATCTCATAGAACAATATGCAATAATATTAATATAAAAAAATTGGAGTTTGAATTCAATATATTGAAAATTAATTAAAATAATATAGAAAATTATAATATTAATTTTTTATCAGAATATGTAAAATATATTTGAAATCGTTTCTAGTTAATCCACCTATTGAAAATAGAGAAAGAGAAATAGCTTTATTGTCATAAAAAATTACAAAATTTTGTGGAGAAAGCACATAGGTATTATAAAGAATTAAAAATAAACTTAAACAATGATAACTAATAAAACAAAACACACTTTCAATAGTCGAACAAAACAGAAAAACATTAATTTATGAGTCAATTATGTAAAACATATGTTAAGAATCAACATATTTGTCAATTAAACTAATTATACAGATATAATATTTTGTATATTACAAAAACAAAAAAAATTAAGACATGTTGCTACAAAATGTGGAATTCAAGGGTCCATGGTACATTGTGAAATTCAGTTACAGAATAAAATTCTAGAACTGAGTAAATTGGTCTCTGCAAAAAAAGCCTTAGTCGAATTTCTGAACCTTTTGTATGTACTTGTATGTACTGGCATTGTAGGTAAAGGGTTTTTTTTAGTTAAGACTGAAGTGGGCGCTATTAAATAAATATCCGTGTCTGAATTTCTTGTGGGATATCTATGATTTGGTCTTCCCGAAAAGTTATGAATGTGTTTGCGAACCAAACGAACGGATTCGAATATGAATAGTGCAGGAAGAGTCAGAATTTTGAATTTTTTAAAGTAGAATTCTGCTCAGATCAAACATATAACGAATTGCTCTTTTTGGCAATCTGAAAACAGACTCAAAGTTGAAGAGACTGCATGAACCCTAATAAGGCAAACCATAACGAAGGTGAGATTCGAATAAAGGAAAGTATGTAGATAATGCAGCAGAAATTGAAAGCTCCCTAGAAACCATTTTAATGGCGAAACTTGCAGAAGATAATTTTTTTTTGTTAATATGTCTATATGAGTAGACCATTTGAGCGACTCATCAATAAAGAGACCTAAAAACTTCACTGAGTTCACTGTTTGAAATATTATTTAAAAACAACTCAACAATTATCGACAACGTATATGATTTTCGAATAAAACTAGCATTATTTACCAAAATTAATAATATTATTTGGTTAGGTTAGAACTACACAATTTAATCGGTTAAAATGTTGGTTATTTGCGTAATTTTGGTTTAAAACTATTGAACGTTCGTAATATTGCTAACTTCGTTTTGGATATTATAGTAGATTAAGAAGAAAACAGTTGCACGATCAGGGCTGGATTAACCATTAGGCAGAGTAGGCAACTGCCTAGGGGCCCCGCATCGACTGGGGGCCCCTACACTCACCAAGAAAAAAAATTCATCGAATGAAAATTTTATTTGAATATTTGTATGAAATTCCTCAACAATATTATTGTTTTCTTTCGACGCGTGTTGCCAATTTATTGAATACTTCATACATACAGAACCATCTAGTATCGAGTAGTAGCACTAATAAACTGTCTTCGTTCAACAATGTCCGTTTGAATTCATCGTCGATAATGGCCGTTGAAAATAATGTATTAGAAAGGGTCAACTTCCAAGATGTTTTAAACGATAATATTTAAACTTACTGTACTGTACAAAACCAATAAATGTTGGAGCTAGTGTTTTTCTAGTCTCCTTAGTATTCATTTTATAGTTTAATCAAGGTTATATTGATGAAATGTAGAATGTCATAAAAAAAAGACAATTAATAAAGTCTGTCAATAATTTATTATCCTTAAATTAGTATTATATGATCAGAATCACCGTTTAATATCAATAGGTTATGGACCTTACGCTTTAATTAATATTCAATATTGTTTTTCCCGCTGATTTGGAGTTTGAAAGCTGTTAAAAAAAATTTCCGAAAATTCGAGTGAAGACATCAAGACAAAATCCCTAAAATATGGCAAGTTTTGATGCATTTCGAGTACAAATCGGACTTTTAGAAGGCAAGTCAAACTGGATTACTTGGAAATACCGCATAATGATTTTGCTAAGGAGCGTTTCAGGAGCGATAGAGCTGTTGGAAGGAAAATTAGTTCTACCCAAAGACTTATCTGAAAGTGCTAAAGCAGAAGAAAAGAAACGGTATGAAGATAGCGTGGCTGAATACAATAAAGTGGATAGAAACGTATTAATCATACTTACCACAAATATTAATGAAGAAACGTTGACTAAAGTGATGAGATACACGACTGCGTACGAAGTTTGGCTAGAACTGCACAAATTGTTTGACGGAAGTATTGAGGATAAGACGTATGATTTATGTACTCAGTTTTTCTCATTTAAAAGAGAAGATGGAGATGATGTAGCTACACATATGTCAAAACTCAAGAACATTTGGAATCAGCTGCAGATGGAAATATCCAGTTAGGGAAGGAAGACGAAAAAGTATCAACTGAAAATTTTCCATACAGGGAAGCAGTTGCTGCTCTTCTATACCTAATGACAGGAACAAGACCCGACTTGGCTTATGCAGTAGGCATAGCTTCAAGAAATCTTGAAAACCCCACGAAAGAAGATGTTATCAGAGTGAAAAGGATTTTCCGATACATTAAAGGAACCCTACATTTTGGACTGAAGTATGTGGCAGGGACTGGAAGATTTTTGGAAGCCTTTAGCGATGCAGATCATGTTGGTGATTTAACCACCGGTCGTTCTACTACTGGAGTTATCTGCATGTACGCTTCTTCTGCTGTATCTTGGATGAGTCAACGTCAACCTTCTGTAGCCATATCAACGACTGAGGCTGAGATAGTTGCTGCGAGCGAAGCCGCAAAAGAAGTTGTGTGGTTAAGGAGACTCTATGAAGCAGTCCTCGAACTAAATCAGATTCCAACAGTGATGGTAGATAATGAAGCCGCAATCGAGCTAGCTCAGAATCCAGAGTTTCATCGAAGAACGAAGCACATTAGAAAGAGACACTTCTTCGTGCGAGAAATGGTGTGTAATGAGATGCTAGATATCAAGAAGATATCCACTACATTGCAAGTAGCTGATGCTTTGACGAAACCTATATTTCGACCACGTTTAGAAAAGCTTCGAGATAGTATGGGATTAGTCAAAGTATCAAATGAGGGAAGGTGTTGGAGCTAGTATTTTTTCTAGTCTCCTTAGTATTCATTTTATAGTTTAATCAAGGTTATATTGATGAAATGTAGAATGTCATAAAAAAAAAGACAATTAATAAAGTCTGTCAATAATTTATTATCCTTAAATTAGTATTATATGATCAGAATCACCGTTTAATATCAATAAATTTAAGGATAATAAATTATTGACAGACTTTATTATCCTTAAATTAGTATTATATGATGAATCACCGTTTAATAACAATAATAAATATCTTGGAAATTGACTTTTTCCAATTTGTAGTTCACAAAACTATGTTCTTTCGTTTATTGTATTTTATTGCGTTTAACAAGATTAAATTGAAAATAACCGCGTCCCGTCTCATTTCTCTTTCCTAACCCATCATGCAACCTGGATCATCATTCATCACTTATCTATAACCTATTCATTAAGACCATTTCAATAAAGCTAACGAGTCAGGTAAGGTGATGCTGCAGCATCAAGTCAAAGTAACCATGTTGTTGCAATATCACATAAGACTTTGAAGTAACAGGATACCTGGAGTCGATCATCTGGAAGTTACTTACATCCATTTATCAACCTGAAAAGACCTGGTGCCGGACAGGGTTGTTGCCTAGGGAACTGGACAAAGTAATCCGGCCCTCTGCACGATAACCCATCTTTATTATATAGATACAAAGCTCCACCTACCTATAAATCCTGACCAACCAGTGCTCTGTGGTGTACGCCTCCTCGAGATAAGTCAGCTGGAAGTCCTTGTTGCCGATGACGGCGTTACGAGTCCTGTCAAAGCCGGCCGGCGACCTGTAGTCGAGCTTCAATTCGCCGAATCTGTAGTAGCTGAGTTTGTACATCAGACAGTTGAGGAGCGTGGGAGAACCCTCGGCGTCAATTCTGAATTCGCCCTGTTGGGTGAAGTAGTTGCTTTCCTGAAACAGGAACGAGACAAACGAGTTTGTAGAGCATATTTTAATTTGTTTTATGTATAATTGTTTGTGATATTTCTCACGTAACTTATTTAGCAATCTGATTTGATATACTAACTAACAGATACCCGGCGCTGCCTGGATAAAAATAAATCGCACGCTTATTGGAATATCTTAGATATACATAGTAAGGTTTGTGTGCCGAAAGGCTCTGTTTTGGGCCCTCTATTCTTCATTTAATATCCTCTCGATGGAAGAATGCAAACGCATACGATTAAATCAAATGCTGATGATAGAGCAGGTATGCCCACGGAAGACACCGGGCATGAAACAAAGGATAAAATGAGCATCATGGTGGGGTTGCTATATTTTTAGCGTTGAATAAATTATCGCTGAATATTGGAAAAACAGTGTAAATCACATTTGGCAATTACTGTGATGGCGTAACAAAAGATATTAAAATAAAAATAAGAGGAATTGATCCAAGAAGAGTTCAGTATCCTAAATAATTGGGCATAATTTTTGACTCCAATTTGGCGTATATTAAAAAAAATTTATATTTGGAATATATTATAAAAACAAGTTAGCAACGCCACAAAAGTGAGCGTAAAACGGGATTTTCAGAGGTTTAACACTCGTTTGACTCACATGGACAAAAATAAAAATTCACTTTTTTGATCAAACCTAATGACAGTAGTAAGTTATGTGCGTATAGGACAAACTTAAAAAATTTAATTCAACCGGAAGTAACTCTTCAAATTTCTTTTTTATAAGCTTCAATGATAATTCAAAAAGTTTTCTCTAACTTTTACCGTTCTCGAGATACTTAAATCACGTGATCGACTTGAAGGTCATAGGTCACCGTAGTTTTCGACTTTAATGGTATATCGACCATCCTGGTTCAGAATCTGGTGAGAGCTAAGCTGTATCTCTTACAGTTCTTCCGCTGGAGCATGCGTATAGACGGGCAGACAGACAGACAAAGCTTTTACTTATACGTTTAGAAGTCTAAAAACTGAATATCTTAATTTTCATATTTGATATTGAAAAGATAATGATATCTAACATGCTATGATTGATATACTATAGTCTGTCGAGCGAGAGTTGGCATGCACGTCACAGACATGCGCAAATAACGACGCAAGGCTGCCTACCCAAATAAATAAAATTGAAATGTCAAAATACATATTTGTCGTAAGTAATTTTCTGAAGAAGTAGTTATATGGTGATAGTGACCTGATCATCCATTTCAAAAAATATTCTGTCCATAACATATCAATTCCTATGTATCTCTCAAGAAATATTAACATTCCGAGTAACGAAAATAAGTTGAACGGTTGTTAAGTTGTCATTTTATTTCAAAATTTGCAATGTTGTCGGACCCTCTCGACCAAGGCGCCGGCATTTCACGTTTGACAGTCGCCGAGACAACCTAGTTTTTGTAAGTAAAAGTTTATTCATTACGTCTGGCAACAGTGTTCACGATCGACGCCATATTTGATCGATGACGTGCACGCCAACCCTCGCTGGACAGACTATATTCAATTTTTCTTGAAGTTATTAGTTATAGAAATATTAATTCTTGGTGTGTTCATGTTGATCACCCGGGGGTGCATCATCAAATACAATGTTTTTAAAATAGCTTCTAAGTTCGCGATTCAAAAGACACCGTCGTACCCACCTTTATATCTTTGGGGTGTTCGCCTTCCGCTATGCGCACCATCCACAAGAACTTGTTAATGTCGTCTCCCGAGTAGCCGATGACTCCACCGAAAATGACAAGGACGTAGTCCACGTCCAGCGCCGTCATTATGGTGTAGGCGGCGCTCTCGTTAGATGACATCGCCTTACCGACCAGGGCGATGTGACTGTTGTTCCAGGTGTTATTGTCGACGAGCGTCGTTCGATTGGCCATGCCCGCTATTTGGTAACCGTAATCCCACCTGAAAAAACCCTGATATCTAATTCTTTTTCGCAGAGAAAGGATTAGTGAATGCAGCTTTAAATTATGTTGGAGATGTCATTTATGAAGTTCCTCATGAAAATAAGTTTTGGAAAAGTGTAAGTAATAATTGTACATAGAAACAATTTTCACTGCAGTTAGCTTTCTCAATTACGGTCCACAAATCACAAGGTGTGACATTAGAAAAAGCTATTGTTGATGAATAATCTTCCGTTGATTTAACATAAGTTGCTTTATCAAGGGCTGAAACTTCAGGTTTAGCATTTAATACATTTTCTTACAACTGGTTTAGTAGTATTCAAACTTCACATAATAATTTTTCAATGAAATTTTGAGTAATACAAGCCCATTGGAGATTTCCTTAGCTAGAATAGATATATAATTTTTTTAAATGAAGAGGAACTTGACTGACTCACCAACTCATCACCCTGGCCTCGTCCGCCGTGTTTTGCGAGAGCCAGAAGTAGGCCTCCCTGAAATCGTCCAAGATCTGCCTCGATCCGTCGCCGCTGTAAGAGGCCAGCACTATGCTGGGACTGGAGTAGGCGTTGCTGGTGACCCAGGTGCAGTGCACTGCGAACAGCATGAGCAGCAACAGGATCATCACGCTTATCATTGTTCGGATGTTTGCGCCGATGCCGTCCGTTTCCTTGTTCAATTCGTGCTTCATCTTGGGCACGCGACCAACCTAACCAGAAAAACATTATTGGTATTATTACGTACTCAGCCGACTACATCTGAACGGCTGGGAATTTGACACTGAGGTTATTTCAATAATTAGATTCAACATGGTGGTATATTATTTACATATCTGAATATATCTAAATGGAAGAGCCTTTTATTGCGTAGAAATTTAGTACATCTAGCTATCTCTGTTGCCCGAGATAAGTGTGCGGCAAGGTTCACACTTTTTGCGGAAGAAACCACTGTTGCATTCGCGGCTGACACATTAGATGAAGCTCTGGAGGGCTCTGTGGCTGCACGGGAGAAGGTTGAGGAATGGTTCTGTGCAAACAGATTGCAATTGAATAGAGACAAAACAATGAGGACAGTATTCCCATTGAGAGATGTGGGCGACCTGAATGATGATGCAGATGAGGTTACATCTTTGGGTGTTCATGTCGATCCGGGACTCCAATGGAACACGCATATGAACAGTGTTTCGAGTAAACTAAGTTAAAGCCTTTTCATCCTTCGAAATTTGTGAAACTGTGTTTCCAGTGGGGTGCTAAGGACCGCCTATCACTCTAATTTCCAATCTCATCTTTTTTATCATCTCATTGCCTGGGGCTCGACAGGGATGGAACGGGTGTTTAGGTTACAGCGTGAAGCGCTGAGGATATTGTCTCACTTGGTTTCAGGGTTGATTGTCGACAGGCATATATATCTCACAATATACCAACAGTTCCCTCACACTATATCTTAGAAGACCTTAAATATATAAAGCAAAATGAGGCCTCCTATAGGTCTCATCGAGACACTCACTTTCATGACACAAGACATAAACAGAACCTGATTCCAGCATATTGGAGGCTAAAGAGGTGTCAGGATGGGCCTGGGCGATCAGACTATTTAATGTACTGCCAAGGGATATAAGAGTTTTACCTCTTAACCAGTATGTACAAAGAATTAAGAAAATACTATTAGAGAATGCTTTCAATTCAGTAAACGAATGTCTCCCCTATCGTTTTATGTGTAGTGTAGGTAAAATTGTGCATTCACTATCGTAATTTTAGGTAATTTTATTAGCTTTTACTTGAGTGTTGTATTGTATTTTGATGTTGTTTCATGCGTGCATATTTATTTTAAGTGCTCCAAATTTAAAATTAGTTTATGTATTGCTGACCTGACGTGTGTAAGACAATGAAATTGTAATTAAATGAATAAATTGAATTGAATAATCAATAAGGGTTTTCGACATTAGAGATACACAAAAAAAAATTATTAGAAAAATCTTTGGCCTGAAATTTAATGTAACCTTCAAACCACATTTTATTAAACACAAAATTTTGCCCTTCTGGTGTGTATATATCTACTTCTGTTTGTGCTACGTGAGAGAAAATTTGTCACAGTTTCAAATGAATTCTGAAAGTCATCGTACACTACGAGGAACCATGCATTTTTACGTACACCCCCATATACTACTTCAAAAATTGAGACAAGTTTCAAACATACGGGCATCAGACTGTACAATAGGCTCCGACCTGAATTTAAAGAAATTTGTACAATGAAAACAATAAAAAAAAATAAAAAAGTTTCTGGAAGATAGATGCTACTACTCTGTACGAGAATACATGGAGGATGTTGCGTGATGAGCCCTTGGATGGTCATTTCAGACTACTTGGACTGACCTATACTGGCCACTATGGGTGGTCTAGTTGTAATTCTGAATATGTCTTGTATCATTGTTTAATAATTTTATTTTTTTAACTTACTTGTCCTATACATTTTGTAAATATGTCCAAAAGGATTAATATATTATTATTATAGATTGCAACAAATTACATCGCGTGATAGAAACGTCTAAACCCTGATTAATTTGGGATCAGTATAAATATGATGCGATTCCAACAAAAAATCTGTTGAAATCAGTTCCGAGTCCGACCAGAGCTTCTATTCATTGGACTAGTTGGTACGAGATATGGTCCATGGTCTTTGTGAAACCTTCGTACGCTTTCGAGGACAGAAGTAGCAGAACATCCGATTAGAATTTACGAGTATGCGTACCTGGTACCCGATAGTTCAACCAACATATAAATAATATTAGTTTCCGGTTTTAGTGCCAAATCCCACAAACTGGAATTTCGCCTTCCAACTAATAATTTTTAAAGCTTGTGGCACCCCATAGTAATAATAATAATATTTATTTCAAAAATTATCACAGATAGATCAGGTACAAATGATAAAATTGAAACATGTCAGACGAAACCACAGTTTAATGCTGGATGGAACAGTAATTATAATATTCATTCAGATGATAAGGCTCTACATCCAGGATAAACTTACGAACTCTAGCTACATACAGACTCACACTATCAATAACCCAGAAATGTTTTGGGAGAGCATTATATAATTTCATACAAGTGTACATTGTGCTTTTTTGAGTAAGTGTGAGTGATAGCTTTGGCAGTTGATAAGGAATCATTTGTCTTGTGTTATTCTGATTCTTGAAGCCAGAAAACAGTTCTTTATGTTTATAAATTAATAGCAAAGATCTAAAAACAAACAAGCCAGGTACAGTCAAAATATTATGCTTTTTAAATAAACCTCTACACGATTCCCGAAAAGGTAGTCTTAACATCGACCTCAATGTCATTTTTTGAGTAATAAATAGGGAATTAGTATGTGGGCTGTAGCCCCAGAATATTATTCCATATGACAACAACGATTCAAAATTTGCAGAGTAAATTGTTTTTAATACATCTAAGCCAACTTGATGCTTCAAAACGTTAATCGAATACAAGACAGACAGCAGTCTCCCATTCAAGTAATCAATATGGCCACTTCAAGTTAACATCAACATGGACACCCAAAAACTTAATAGACTCACTAGTTGTAATATCATTATCAAGAATCCTTATTGACAATGGAAATGAACGACGAGAGCGATCGGTATGGAAAAAGATAAAGTCAGTTTTGGTAATGTTTAACTTTAAACTGTTATCACCACACCAGGAAGTTATAGACTCGAAAGCATCTTCAGCCCTATTAATAACAGTGGCCAAATCATCGTCGGAAACTATGATGTTAGTATCGTCCGCATACAAAGAGAACCTACAAGCCAGATCACCAACCACTTCCGGCAAATCGTTATTATAAATCAAGAACAAAAGCGGTCCAAGGACACTCCCCTGAGGAACACCTCTTGTAACAGTAACATCATCGGATATACAAGTCGCTCCATCCCGCACCAATTCAACTCTCTGCTTCCGATTACTGAGATAACTTCTAATTAATAGAAGTTGATTATCTCTAACGCCATAAGCCTCCAATTTCTCCAATAATTTTTCATGATCAACACTGTCAAACGCTTTAGACAAGTCTAGAAACATACCAAGTGGAATGCATCCATCCTCCAAGGCTTTTAAAATCTCACTCAGGAGTAGAAAAATGGCGGTTTCAGTGGATTTTTGTGCCACAAAACCATGTTGATATTTGCTGAAAACATTAAACTTCCTAAAGAAAGAAATCAAACGGACGGAGAGGACTTTTTCAAAAATTTTAGAAAAAGATGACAAGAGACTTATTGGTCTATAATTTTTCACTTCCTCATGGGAACCCTTTTTAAAAAGGGGCTTAACAACTGCTATTTTTAAAGATTCTGGAAATATTCCTTCAATAAATGACCTATTAATAATGAGACTCAAGGGTTCTGCAATTGCATGTATACATTTTTTCAGCACCTTCATAGGAATTCCATCATGACCATATGATGTGGAATTTTTCATTTTAGCAACAATTGAAATTAATTCAGAGGGAAAAAGGCTAAACATAAAGAAAGATTTATGACATTTTGATTTTTAGTAAAATTGCAGAGTGATGAAGGCGAACTTCCACCCATGTTAATGAAAAACTTATTAAACCTGTTTGCCACCATGACAAGATCCCCAGAGGGAATCCCAGACCGTCCATTCTGATTGCCTCCAGAATTGGTTATTATGTGACCATAGTGTTCCTGTTTAAGTTTAGAAATAAATTTGTCATACTCTAGTTTTTTAGATTTATATTTCCCCAAAAATTGGGAATCAACTCTAGACATTATATACAAAATATCAAGGTCATTTTTTATTCTGAGTAATTGTGGGTTAGATTTAAAACTATTCTTTGAATTTTTTGTTCCAACTTTAAAAGGAAATGAGTTTTCAAATGAATACATGAAATAATAATCAAATTAACATGAGTAAATATCAAATCATATTATTCAAGCTAGTCTGCGATATTTAATAATTGGCACGATCTAAATTACAGGAAGATGATATTTTCTGCAATGATGATGGGAGAGTGTAAGATTTGAATTATTCCGAATTACGAGGGTTATTTTATTTAGATAAATACGTTTATTTAATCGATTCTGTTTCCGATATGTCAAGAAAGCACTCATTTAACGCCGTAATATATGGAACCGTGAGCTGTATCAGTGATGTGGATTACCTTGTCGTATTTTCTGTTTTTAGGGGTGGTATGTTCCTCCTCTACTTCGCTTTCCTCGGGCTTTGCCACTTCCTCTCTCAAAAACAGTTCCAACAATCCGCTGAATGCGATTCCACTAAGAATACACACAACGGGGGTGAGAGTCAACATCAAACGAACCATAACACCAGCGAAATAAACGGCACTCAACGCGTAAAGAACGACTGAAAAAATACACTTAATTAAAACACTGAAAGTATTAACAAATTATTTACTGCAGGCATATGATTAACATAATATTATATATCTATGTGACAATAATCAAATGAATAAATCTTTAAAAGTCTCCCTATAATTGCACCTATACATATTCTAACACACTCCTTTGTTAAGACAGACATATATAGAAAGACAATAGCTTCATCTGCTTAAAGATCACCCTATATTGGAAAGTTCCTATCCCAGCCACCAGGTGGCGACAATGTGCAATATCAAGTCCTTCCTTTTTTTCTTTCAATTTTCTATGTAAATTAGATAAACGCGTTGTTATTTATCATACGTAGTCTGTCTTTTTTTATTCCCATTTTTATTCATTTATTGACACGGAATCGTCTGATTATCGACCGACCTGACATCTGACAAGAACAATGCGTACTAAATTTTGAGGCTACATTGACCCATTATGTATAAAGTCGTATTTACTTCCTTCTTTCTTACTCTACATATTTACTTAACAGTAAGGCCTTTGACCTAATATGCCATCCACTACTAGAGGCTAAGCTACAATTCTATCCATTTCATCCTTCTATGGTGAACTGGTTTTGCAGTTACCTTCGTGACCGGTATCAATATGTTGAGCTCAACAGTACCAGCTCGTCATTACAGCATATAAGAAAAGGTGTACCTCAAGGAAGCATCCTAGGACCTATATTATTTACAATATTTGTGACAGATACGGTTGATGTTTTGACCCATTGTAAAATTCATCAGTATGCTGATGACACTCAGCTTTATTTGCCCTTCTTACCTCAAGAAGTTAACACTTCTATAGAAGTGATTAATGATGAATTGAACTCTATAGTACTCTGGTCCCAAAGAAATGGTTTGAAATTAAATCCATCAAAAACAGAAGTGATATGTATAGGAACTAGAAATACGCTTAAAAGCAATAAATTTAAAAACCTGTGATATTAATGTAAATGGAACTGTGATATATTTTAAGAATGCTGTTAAAAGTCTGGGAGTAGTTATAGATAATGAGCTCAAATTTGAAAGCCATATTTGTAAATTACTTAAATTAGCATATGTAAAACTTAAATCAATCTATAGTTTCAAGCACTACTTGTCTAGTCATATTAAGTGGAATTTAGTTACAAGTTTAATCATATCATCCTTTGGTTACTGTAGTTGTGTTTACTACTCATTTGCTACAACTTACGCTAGAAATTTGATACAAAAAATGCAAAATTGTTGCCTTAGATACTAATTATAATAATAATATTTATTAATCTTCAGAAATACAAAGCATTTATAGACAAGTCACAAAATAAAATAATGAACTACAAATTGTTCCTGATACTATCATAAATTTTGATACGTTAATGAACAAATAAACATGCAATAGAACAGACAATCGTGAATACAAAATACAGATCAAAAATACAAACAAAAACAGATGTCAACAATTACACAAGCCAAAAAGTGTCACCCTAAATGCACATGTCTCATCCTCAAAGGAAAGCATCTCTGTTTTTAACCAACAAATAGTATTCTTCAAAACTATATACTGGGTTATCAGTCAAGACATTTAGCAAATTGTTCCTAAAACTTTTAATAGCACCATCACGAACTTCCTGTGGCAGTGCATTATACAATTTGACTTCTTCATTTTTTGTTCTAGACAGCCTACTATATGGTATCACTAGCTGATTTTTATGTCTTGTATTGTGGGAATGAACGTCTGCTGCCACAACATACTTTTGTATATTTTTCTTGACAAAAATTAACTTTGTATAAACCATGATGCCATATAAAGTCATGATCCTCAAAGATCTGAAAAAGGGCCTACAAGATGAATCCGACGATATATTTACTATTGATCTTATTGCCAATTTTTGGACCCTAAATACTTTATCCAGATGTGTGCTCGCTGCCGAACTCCATGCTATTACCCCATAACGCATTACCGACTCAAATAAAGCATAATAGGTAGTGACAGCCGCCCGCTGGCTTACCACCTGTCTAACTTTTCTAATGGCATAAGTCCTTTGACTCAGTGTACTGCATAGCTTAGAAATTTGGTCACTCCAAAGCAAATTTACATCCAATGTTACACCCAAAAATTTTACATTTGATTCCTTATTTGTTTCATTAGACTTAATTTCAAAAACTACCGATTTTGTTTTACTTACATTTAACACCAATTTGTTAGATGCAAACCAGTCATTGGCCTTCTGCAGAATATGCTCCAAGATAGCCACCGAGTCCTCTCCTCTTCCCAAGCTTACCCCGAAAGTTGCATCGTCCGCGTATAATATGTTTCTTATGCTTTCGTCATTAAATGTATTCGGTAAATCATTTATATATACTAGGAAGAGGAACGGACCCAGCACAGACCCCTGTGGCACGCCCGTTCCAACAAACATAGGAACACCATCCACCCCTCCGGAGTTGACTATCTGGTACCGATCAGACAAATACGAAGTCAGCAGTTTCGATGCTATACCCCTGACGCCATAAAACCGCAATTTCTCCAGCAAAATATCCCTATCCACACAATCAAACGCTGCACTCAAATCGCTAAAAACAGCCAAAAACTTGTCCCTACTTTCAAAAGCATTTGTTATGGCCTCTAGAAGTTACTCATTCAACATAAAACGAAAAGAACATGTTACTCCACGTTATAATAATCATAAAATCCTGAAATATGAGTCAGTGTTTCTATGTCAATTTGCAGCTGTTATACATGAAATATTGAGTTCAGAGAGTCCCTCATACTTGAATGAACTCCTGGTTAAGAGGTAACTATGTCATTGTGAGAATGTACGTAGGTTGGATGACCATAGGTCATCCAAGTTTGAAAGGGCTTTCTCTTATAGGGCTGTGAACGTTCTAAATGATAATCTGGATCTTTTTAATAACTGTATTAATATCAATACATTCAAAAGGTACCTTAAAGAAAAATGTCTGAATTTTCAGATTGATTGTATACAGTGATTGTTTCGTTTTGGTGGTAGTGGTAGAACAGCTATAGCTGAACTTCCACCTTTTGTACTTATTTTTTATGTAATTCTTAGGTGCAATAAAGATTATTATTATTATTACTATTCTCAGATGTACTGCTAGGTTTTAAACACAACAAAATGTCAAAATAATTCATAGATTACTTGAACTACAAGAGCGGGTAATTCCTGTATGCATAAACATAAAGACACTTATCAACAATGAACTTTAAGGTTCTTGTACTTACCGAACACTCTCTCGTCATTGATATTTTTGATGCAATACCACAAACCGGCGGGAAATGTGGCGACTAAAACGTGTAAGTCGAAGAAGAAGGAAAACCAGGTAGTAGGTTGATGTTCGGAAACGGAAGCTATGATGGGTATGTGTATCTTTGCATAGCCGGTGTCCCAGAGCGAATAGAATCTGAAATAAACAATTCCATTTGGTCAAAATTACAAAAATGTGAAAACAATGGTTGCTGCTGTATGACTAAATACTTTGAGCATTGAATGGAATTGGCATTTACTTGGTGAAAGTTCATATTCATAACTTTATAAAGAAATAAAAAACTAACTTTTCACAGGTTGAAATAAAAATTTATTGAGTAAACGCGTTTCGTCATAACATTGACTACATCTCGTACTAAACTATGGTATTACAAAACAATCTATTTATACGAAAATTGAATATAACAGAGGGGTTCCTAGAGAAACTAAATAACAATATGCAATTCATTCAGAGCCATTAGTAGGTACCTACATTGAACAGATTAAGGAGAGGAGAAGGGTTTACTTCAATCTGGTCGTTAACTAAATTTCCGGAATTGTTATATTTATTGATGTATAGGGATTCCCAACAGTTGGTTTTATGGAGACTATTTTCAAATTGTAATATATTATAATTGTGATTAAAGGTATAGTTTTCTTGAATAAGATGGCACCCATAATTAGAATAAGTTTTCTGCTTAATATAGCTACGTTGGTGTTCGTGTATTCAAGTTTTGAAATTTCTAATTGTACGTCCTATATAGAATTTTTCACAATCGTTACAGTCGAGTTTATAGACAGCAGTACGTTCATCTCTATGAATTTTTGATTTGTTGTTTTTAATCAATTTTCCAATGCTATTATTGGTTTTATATGAAATTTTGTTTTTGAAAAAATAATTTCAGGTTTTCGGATAGATTTTTATTTCAACCTGTGGAAAGTTAGTTTTTTATTTCTTTATAAAGTCATAAATACTTTGAGTGCTAATATAATTCATCAAGCTTCTGCAAAAATTATAGTTATTGATAACACAATGAAAATTCTGTATATTGAAGCATAACATGATTGTACAAATCCTAAAAAAATTTTATAAAATCTGAAATTCTCTGACAATTGTAAGTTTTCTAGAAAAGTGACAACGCTATTACAAATTGAAATTTCAGAATCTATATTAGAATCACATCCTCTTAAATAGTTTTAGAGAAACTGTGTGGCAACTATTCGATATAAGTAATGAAAAATTATAAAAAAAGATCATTAAGACATTTTACCTTCCGCTCCAAGGTGCAACGTATCCTGCATAGGTTAACAAAACAACTGCTCCAAACACAACACCAGCAGCAATAAGGCCACCATATATAACAAGTGATTTGAACTCTGATTTTGACATCATGCTTTGTAGGTATTTCAAGGTAGCGACAGCAAACATCAGCGCGAAAACACCTGAAATAGGTGAGTAGTAGAGAATAGGTAAGAAGTATAAAGTACATAATGTAAAAAAAATGACATTTTCTTTATAGTTTTTTTAAAACTAACTTACCTGATGCTGCCATGTGTTCACTGGTACGAATTGGTTGGAATCCTACAAATGGAATCTGCATGGACATTATTAGACCGAGAATGTAGAATGTCGTGTAACTTGTGAATAGACGGTTGGAGAACCTTCCCATGAGCAAGAGAACAAAGACATGCAGTGGGATTAAATTTATAATGAACACGTAACCACCCCATGCCGAGACCTGAAATTTGATGAATTAAATTAGATTCTAAATAGATCAAAATGTAGGAAAAATATTCTTCATTTTTAAGTTAGAAAATATATTCATAAATCTGTGAAACTGTGATGAATAAATATTCAAACAAAGACTAATTAATATATATGAAATAAATGTAAATATTTTAATACCATTCTATGAAAAACTCAACCTAGAAAGTGTTCATTAAAATAAAATTATTGTGAAGTGTAGAAATGTGGTAAAAATTGTTGCACAAATATAATTTGAATTGAAAATGAGGCTCGATATAAGGATGGCGAATTCTGAAGTTATACACAATTTTGAATAACATTTATCTCACAAAAGTACACAAATTAATAGTAAATTTGATTGATGAAATAGGTTGAAACTACAAAAATTATACTAATGAAATTAAAAATGATTCACTTCATTATTGGCAATATATGAATGTTTTAAAAGTCTGTCTAATATTTACCATGTAAAAGTATGATAGAGCAGCTGCAACTGCCCAGAAAACTGAACCGGTTTTCACGCTTTTGATCCATAGATAATATGTGAACTGTAAGGCGAAGATGGCTATTCCTTCGTTGTCATAACTACCAGCGACCGAACGACTTATGTATCCGGGCACGATGGCGATGAAACAAGCTGCGAACAGGCCAGCACCAGGTGACCACAGCTCCTTCGTTAGAAAATATGTAGATATTGACGTTAGCCCACTACAACAACGATTCATATGAGAGGTTGAAAATCCATTGCAGTCCTTAAGCAAACTAATCAACTACTAAGTGGTTTTCTAAAGTAAATAGAGAGCAATCATGCAAGATTCAGAACTCAAATGGTGGCAACCTAGAGTTAGATTTTTTTGGTACAATTATTTTATATTTTGCTATAACTAATAGTTTCCAAAAATTTAATTTATTAAACTTTTTGCCACATGTTAGAGATAGGTATTACTGTCAATTGCTAAGATAAGTAAAATCAGTAGAACAATTTGAATATTTTTTTAATTACAATGAAATGGAATAATTAAAAATATATATAGCTTATTACAATTAGATTTGAAAAGACATAAGAAAGTTTAATTCAATCTCCATTTGAATTCAACTTATAATAGTAGAAAAAAAATCAAATAACAAATATGAAATTCCAAATAATGCATTTGGAAAACTATCCTAGAATGTCTATATTCTCACTTAGTCAAAAAGCAATTAAATAGAGAAAGATTAGAAAAACTCTTATCTATATAAATAAATCAATCAATAGAGGTATTATTCCATTTTGAACTGATAAGAAAATGCATACTGAACCTACCTAAACACTGGTGCTAAGAATACACATATATCTCGAATATGAACATTTATGTGTAACAAATGCAATAAATAGTGTATGCTTCCAGATGTAATCATTAGTCCGGGGTACACAGTACCCCCCACAATTCTTCCCAGAGGGTACCATGCCCTCTCATCGAACCAATTTAAGAAGTTGTAGAAACCATGTTTTACCATATAGGCTGTGGCCCTATAATTGAACCTTAAAAGAAACATACATAATATAGTCGAATTCAACAATTCTGAGCGATTTTTCCTTACCATGGATCGAATTCATGGATTATGCTCTCAAATCTTATAACTGCGAACAAACGTGATGAAAAACCGGCAATACATGCTAGGAGTAAGATTACAAATATTAATAGACTACTTATTCCTGCTTTAGTATTTAGATTTGAGCTAGAGGATTTCTTCGAACCGGCTTGAGACATTTTTTAGTTTTGACAATTAAAAAAACATGACACGCAAACCTCCCCGAGAAGGTTACTTTATACGACAAGGCAGCTTAGCTTTGTATTGGACAAAAACTGACAACTTGGCAAAGGAATAGATAACCCCTGATATTCTGTTTCTGTATTATACAATCATTTTTCTGTCTGTCTGATAATTCGGAAGGCCACGTTGGTGGTAATTGGCATTAATAATAAATTATTATAATGAGATGGAAAAAAGTAATCTATAATTCCCAACTAAAAGTTGTACTTGGTTAGTCATGTTGTCGGTAGAGGGCAACGATGTGTTATATTTTAGCATAGCATAGCCCACGGTTTGTAGCTACAAACCGTGAGCATAGCCTACTAGATTTGCAAAGATGTGAAATTATCCCAGTAAAATAGTAATTCTCTAATTCTCAATATTGATTTGAAAAAGAATGTAGCGCTTTCTGAAAACCAGAATCATACATGCGGATCAATTTTACCTAAATGAATCTCGTACGTTGGCATAAGTGTGGATAACGTGTCTGTGAACAACGTCTATGGTGAAATTATACTCATCTATATTTAAATTTAGGGCTTGAAAGAGTACAAAATAAAACTGGTAATACCTATCAATGCGGTAAATAGATTTTTCACATTCGCTTTTTTCAATTAATCCCATTTTCAGCATTGATAAAAGTTAGAAGTAATTATTAATTAAAGGTGTTATGAATTATGCGTATAAAAATCTAAATTATTTTATTTTTTTCAAATGTCTATGGTCGCTCTTATAGGGAAAACATAATAAGCGATACGCCCCCTACCGGTGTTGAATATTACTAGAGCATGGGAGATAGATTGCTTTGTTTACATCTGTTTACGTGTATTTTATATGAGAAGTTGTTGAGTTTTAATTGTATTTTGGATCGTTTACAAACGTTCAGAAGAGATGAATCACTATTGTTGTGTATTCTATTGTTCATCTTGGGCAAAAAAAAACCGAATATAGCTTACATACCTTTCCGAAAGCTGGACAATTCAAAGTTGCATTCCAAACAAAGTTGGGAAACAAGAAAATGATGGACGGAAGAAAGGTGTGGATTCATAACTTGAAGATTGAAAAAAAATGTCTGAACTTAAGAGAGTTGTTCTTTACAGTTTACTGAGAAAAATTATTTTCCCTGCAGTAAGTTTGTGGATTTTTCCATATAGAATTATACCAACTAATGATGTGCAATTTTCAGCTAACCGAAAACGTAGAGTTTTTGAAGTCCAATGCTATTCCAACGAAAAATCTTCCACTTTTATCGGAATCTGAACCTGGGCCATCATCCAGAGATTCTAGATTATTGTATTTTCTTACATGTAACAACCAGAGATACTATTAAAATAATAATAACAAAAGATGTTTATTTGTACAACCAAAATAACAGTTTATCATAACATCAAGAATATGAAATAAATCTGGACTCTATAGCTAGGTGAAAACTAAAATATTCAATTATATAATCAGGAAAACAGAGTTTCTTTCAAAAATAACAGATAATCAGAAGTCCACAGTACTTGTAGATTAGCTGTAATACTTCAGGAAAATTTAAAAAATATAATAACTTATTACGTTCAAACCATTCAAGCAGAGTATTCATATTAATTCTTCTTTTATTTCATGTTGTTTCTTTCAGTCTAGCTGGTGAGTACTTAGTTTTGTCCATTATACTCAAAAACTCTTCAGTTCGTAATGAAAGTAGACATGTCAGAGATGTTTTCTTGAAACTTTTGAAAGTTTTTTCATTTTTTAAATAAATAGGTGTTCTATCATATAGCCTTTTCATGAGGTATACATAGTTCCTTTAACCAATTAATTTATTCGTCCTCTACTTTATTTTATTATTGATTTTCATGTTCAATGATGAAAACTCAGTGTAAATTTCAACTTGATGTAGGTAGGTTATCTACTGTTGAACAGAGATAAAATTGTCCTCAATCCAAACACAATATATCACAGGAAAATAAAAAGTCCAAAAAAAACACAAATTACGACGATAAACGTTCGAAAACTCAAAACGAAATGAACGTAAATACCATTACAACCAATGTAAACAAACAGCTAATCTCCCATGCTCTAGTACCGATATTAGCCGTTCCGGCGCTACGATCTTAATTTCGGACGCCTAAAGAGATAAACTTAATCAGACTTTTTTATTTAAACAATACTTTGAAAATATCTCGCAGAACACTAAGATAAAACAAATATTTATCAATTTTTGGAGTGAAGAGAGTACCTAACGTTTATATATAGAAGTTTTCTCATTTGTAGCAGATACACAAAAATTCAAATTGCAGTTGTAGAAAGAGCAGACGTTGAGAGAAAAATATTCTGACAGCTTCATGATCGCCATAATTGTCCAATAAAAAAGATTATATTAAATAAACTTTCCTTTGAGCTTATTCACGACTCGTTTATTCTTCCACACCTGTAAATTTCAAAATATAAATAATATAACTTTAGAATTTATTATTGCAATAACTTGAATGAACATGTAAACGAAAATACTGGACCATAACTATAATAATATTCTCGAGCGCAGGACAATGTGAAGGAAAATCATATTCGCTAGATAAAATTCAAGAAATTTACGATACCTTGGCCCAAACGGAAATATTTGGTATTCAAGTGTCCACTGTCTCGCAACGAAATGGTTTTGTGGGTGTACGGGAGAACAAGATGATAATATGAAATTGATGACTTATGTCAGCGTTTCTCCACCATTTATGATACTCGGCCTAGTTTTCAACCATAATTTTTATCGTAATTGTATCGGGAATTGAACTTATTCCCACTTTTTGACAGATGGGCTACGCAACCTCAAGTCTATATTTAGTATCATTCGAGTAGATAACTTGGAAACTTATGTGTTACAATTCAACAATTGTAAGAGCTGCAACTATAGATGAGAGCAAAGACAACATCCTAGAACAAGAAGGAGGCAGTACGCGTCTACATAGGTATATATATATATATATATATATATATATATATATATATATATATATATTTATATTTATATATATATATTTATATCTATATATATATATATATATATATATATATATATATATATATATATATATATATATATATACATATATATAGATATAAAATAATATATATATATATATATATATATATATATATATATATATATATATATATATATATATATATATCAGTGGCGGCTCGTGAGATTTTGGTTCGAGGAGGCTACAAGAGGTGTTAAAAAATACACCATAGGCGAAAATTTTTAGGATTTCAAGGTCAGCCGCCTTATAATTTAAAGAAAATCAAAGTAAAACAAGCACTCTAAGCTATTAATTTGTTTTCACTTTCGAGTGACTACCTTGAGACCTACAACTCCTATTTATAATATTCACAAAAACTCTTCTCAGCCAATTAATCAATTCATCTATTCATCAAATTTTTTCTTTCACGAAATAGATACCTACCTACCTACCTACTTAACGAATTTGTTAACAGCTGGTGAGAGAAAATAAAAAGTTATTATATATTTTTGAAGATTTGCGGGATTCTGCGATCTTTAACGTTAGCAAAATGATCTATAATATCCTCATAAAATTTTTTGTCTTTCGCCAAAAGTTTTACCAATTCCTTTTCAAAAGACAACAAACTAATATTTTTCAAATGATCCTGGCTCATTGAATTTCGTAAATAAGTTTTAATTCTCTTAAGAGTGGAAAACGAGCGCTCTACGGAAGCCGATGTCACCGGGATAGAAACAATTAGACATAAGAGTTTATAAACTTGGGGTAAATCTTAATTCAAATCATTATCAAAAAGGTATTTAATAGTCCTCACATGATTTTCATTTTGCCCCAAAATTTCATTGTCATTATAAACAACACACAGTTCACTTTTTATGGCCACCTTATCAAAAAAAGTGTATTTTTGACATAAATTTTCCAAAAGGTTATCTGGAAAATTAGCCGAAAATCCGGTTAACAAATTTTCATTGAGTAAGTCGAAGAAATGCAGTTCTTTCAAATCAGAGAACCTTATTTCTATTTGACCCCTAATAGTATCCAAAATTTCATAAAATATTTGCTTATAGTGAAGCTCTATATCTGCGTAACTGATTTTCTTTCATTTTGGGCTAAATTGAGTCGTATCATCAGTAGTTTGAAATACAGAAAATAGTTTTTTAAAATAAACTTCTGCACGAAATTCTGAAATTTTTTCCAAAGGAAACTTGAGCCGATTTCGTGAGTAAATTACATCTGAAAACTTGTGCTGTAAGATTTGAAAAACTATTTCTGTTTGTTCAAAAATTAATTTAAACATGTTTAAAAAATATATAAATTCCTTATCTTGTAAGTAAGATATTAATCCGCGTGCTGTATTTAAAGTTATTTTATCGGTGAAAAGTTCCTCACTTTCAACTAGGTATAGAATTAAATCCTCAAATCCTAAGCGGCCCCAAACAGAGACATTTTCACTAGTAAAAAGTAAACACTGCCAACAAAATAATTTATTCTTTACCTGTGATCCCGTTAGGCAAGGATGTCTCTCATAATTCCTTGTATTAAAACCGCGGTTTTGTTGTCTGTTACGCTGCACCAAATTGTTTAATTCAGGGGTAGGTCGCAATGTTTTTATCAAAACTTTATCCTCATAACTTAGTGCACTAAAGTAATGGGATAACAAATATTCCACTAAGTCACTATTGAAATTTTAATTCAATTAATGCTTTCCAACGAATTCACTCGATGTCAAGTGAAATTCTATAGTTGTGATTGGTCGACATTGTATAAGACTGGGTTCCTATCCGTGTTGCCATTTACATGTGTTTTGCTTTTCTATTGCAATGAAGTATTCATTCGGAGTATTTGCACCGTTGTTTGCTTTTCTGTGTCAGGCATAATGAACGTTGAGACTATACCTTTCCATGCCTCCGCAGCGTTGCCACAAATCTTGAAATGAATGAAATGCAGTAAATGTAAATACCTTCTATCGTAATTAATAAATTATATTATATAATGTAGGTTGAAAGGAAGGTAGGTGCATAAAATAATATGATTTTGATTAATATGAATATGCTGAATGCTGACTATTCAATATAATATATTAGTGATACATGGAATATTATTGAGGAGGCTTAGCCTCCTTAGCCTCCTTTGACTAGCCGCCCCTGATATATATATATATATATATATATATATATATATATATATATATATATATATATATATATATATATATATATATATATATATATATATATATATATATATATATATATATATATATATATATATATATATATATATATATATATATATATATATATATATATATATATATATATATATATATATATATATATATATATATATATGGAACTTCTTGCACCAACTTTTGTTACTTAAATTAAATCTTGGACATGTTCTTCGAGCCAACCAGTTAGATTAGCAAGTGGGTCCCGGACTTCCATGCATTCTGGTTTGCGTGAAAGTGGATACTTAAACGACACAGCCATTTAACAAATTACACATTATGTATAGGATACCCTCGACGATAAAATAGGATCACAAAACACGGTCAGTTGTGAATTCGCAAAACATTTGACATATGTTTAGATCTATTTTACGAATACGCTGGGTCCTGCGTTATTATACTATATATCATAACTTTCTCGGATAAGATAATAAAAAGTTATATTCGCATGATAATGGACATTTTAACTGATGCAAAACCAGAGAATGCTATGATATTGTTTTATAGCAACCATCATTATACCTACCTAATCTGTATGATATCTATATGATTGTATTCATAAACAGGATATCAGCGAATGCAAAATTTCCATGAGGACGGGTATATCCTCATAAATATTTTTATTTTTCACTCTATAAATACACTCAATTTGCCCTAGGACGTTATGAGCAGGCATTATGGATCATAACGCCCGCTCATTGTACGAGGAGAAACGAAGCAACTTCCATTGATTAAATACTTCATAATCCTTGTCGTATACGACTCTGGATTTCTCCGGTAATGAATTATTCGCAGCTTTGGCTGCATTTTCTATGATATTCTTGGGTAAATTCATTTTCCTTTTCATTATGTCTATAAGACTACAAAAAGAAAGCAGCAATGACATTCACTAAATATGATGACAAAAATATTCACAAACGTCAAAATATCAACAAATGACATGCCTATTATGAGAAGGAAAATGGAAAGTATAGAAGCAATGAACCGATTTTAAAATCGATTTTTCATTATAATAAAAAATAAATTTTTCGTGAAAAATAAAATGTTGTATGCACCACGTGCGTTACTAGATCCTAACGTCCGGAGAGTAACATTCGGCCCGAGGGCCTTTGGCCCGAGGGATGAATGTTGCCCGATGTTACCCGATATAACGCACTTGGTACATAATAGTATATTGTATAATTAGTGGGAAAAGCATAATATTCCCAAACGACTGTGATAATTACCAGACGAGGAGCGTAGCGACGAGTCTGGTAACACAGGAGTTTGGGAATATGCTTTTCCCACGAATTATACATACTATTTTTTCTCCGATCGTTGATTTACATTTAAAAGATTAATTAAAAAATATTTCATTCAAGATATAATCAAGTAAGTTTAAATAGGTTTCTCTATGTTCATATTGAAATATAGAAGTAGTAACCATGGAAATTACTCTGTTATGACAAAAGTAAAATAATTTTAAAGCTGGTTTTGTTTGATTCGTTGTATTTTATAAGGAATTAAAAAAGAATTAGTAAACATGAACACTGATAGTGATTATTTGTTGTCTTGCACGACCCCTGAACTAGTAGAAGCCGCGAACGGGGCTTCACTTAATTTACTTCCGGCGAAATCCAGAGAGAAGTATGAACTTGCGTACCAACGCTTCATGAATTTTTGTAGAAAAAACAACAGTGTATCCTTTTCTGAGAATGTACTGATGGCGTATGTTGCTGAATTGGCTAAAACAATGAAATCTTCGACGTTGTGGGCACATTATTCCATGCTTCAATCAACTTTGTCTGTTAAAAATAATATTAATATTGCCCAGTACCAAAAACTGAGAGCAGTTTTAAAACGTCTAGCTACAGGATACAAAAAATGTAAATATTAACAACAATTATAAAAATTAAAACCATACTTTGTTTCATTTTAATGTAATAATCCATTTGTTACATTACCGCACGCTACAGCAGTGCGGTAAGAATATTACAGCACTGTTATTTTCTAATTGCTTAGCAACTGACCACTATTCTGGAATGTTGAGCTTTGCGCATAGAAAACAGGTCAAAATAGTGTCACTTTTCCCACGATCGGAGAAAAATAACTATTCAATATCCTGATTTCCCTAACATGTGATCAGTATGCCATCCATCAGAGCTTTTCTCACTACTGCGTCATCTACAGCTCGCCTTCTAGTTCCAGAGCACTAATGAACTGGGAAGGCTTCAAGGAGGTTACGTGCTCACTCCTACAAGTTTCTTGTCCCAAGCATTTTGTCCATTGGCTTGCAATGGCGAGAGATTCTGTAACCAGGTGATCATGAGTTTCCTGCTCCTCCCCACACGGAATCTACACTCGTCAGTTTCTGATGAACCTATTCTCGTCAGATTCTTCCTGAGGAGTCAGTGGAAGGAAGCCAGTGAGGTGGTGTAATTCATTCTTACTGAGATCCAGATATCCTTTGGATATTGCAGTTTTAAAGTTCCAAAGGAACTTTTTGAAGTGATTCATCATTGGAAGATTCCGCCAGAGTGTTTCTCTTACGGTTTTCTTCTTCTACCGAAATCCTTTCTTATAGGTGAATTTTCTAATACCACAAAAAGGTTTTGGGCCAGTTAATGGCGTTCTTGCTTCCTTTCTGGTATGTATATTGGCCTCTTCATTTCCTTTGATTCCCGAGTGACCGGGAACCCATACCAAAAAGACCTTGTTATTCTTTCAGTTTCATTTTGCAGTACCATATCAACCTTGAATGGATTACATAGGAGCTCAGTGCTTTCTTAGCTTTGATGGAAAGTTATGTTGCATTTCTGATAGTTTCTTTCGTGGTTTGAATCTACAGCTTTGAAGAACAAGCTATGGAGTGGAGTTCGTCAACTGCAGGTGTCGTATATCGAATATGTATAAAAAACTTAAATATTAGCCTTTTTAGTACTGAAAAAAATCCACCACTAGTTTTTCAAGGACCAAAGATTATAGATTAGCTGTCAGATAATGATCCACACAAAATTTTCTCCTGTCGGCACTGAAACTGAATGATGTAGGTATAGTTAATTGATTTGCTTATTCATTTAACTGACCAATTGTAATTTAAGATTGATTGCAAGTGTCTTGGCTGCTTTGAAAGCAACTAAATCATCAGATCGAAATGAACTTAAGGCAGATATTTATTTTTTAAATTTATTTATTTATCATAGACTCCAAAAGAGTTAGATATATAAACTGGTCAAGGAGCCTTCAAACCGAATTACAGAATCCCCTCATCAACAAAAAAAATATTCCTTATTAGGTTGTAGCACATTTTTTTGGTTCTCTTTTCTTCTTTTATCATAAGTAGGATAATAATATTTTTTATATATCCTTGATATATGGGTGCATTTTGTCCTTTGTGAGTTTTGGCATACTCATTTCTAAATTCATCTTTTCTGCGTGTTGGATGTTCTTGAAATTCCGATTGATTCATGAATCCTGCTTTAGTTTTTATACTTCAATTTTTTATAGAATAAATAAGTTTAACATTTTGCACAGTTCTAATATCAACAATATTCAGGTAGGTACTCTGTAGCCTGATAGACTTATGAGTGGGAGTATGCCAAATAAATAAATATATATATATATATATATATATATATATATATATATATAAATATATACATATATATATATATATATAAATATATATATAAAAATATATATATATATATATATATAAATATATATAATATATATATATATATATATATATATATATATATATATATATATAATATATATATATATATATATATATATATATATATATATATATATATATATATAATATATATATATATATATATATATATATATATATATATATATATATATATATATATATATATATATATATATATATATATATATATATATATATATATATATATATATATAAATTCTATGGACGATGAATCAACTCTGTGGGAATTCATATTTATATTAAAAAAAATTTAAATAATAAGAAAACAACTTGTCTAAAAACCACAAAATTTGTGGATTTTAGACAAGTTGTTTTCTTATTATTTAAATTATTTAATATATATATATATATATATATATATAAATATATATATATATATATATATATCATATGTATGTATATATGTATAAGCTCATGTATTTTAGCGTTGTTTACACGATAAAGGGCGCAATTTTGAATATTATCTTATATGGGATTGGCTTTGGTTCGAATTGGTTGTAGGGTTGACCCCCTTAGGGGGAAAATATATCTTGTTTACACGATAAAGGGCACAATTTTGGAGCAATAGGGCTGAAAGTTTGTAAATAGGTAGTTTCGTATAATATATTGAACGGGATTGATTTTGGATCGAACTGGTTAGGGGGTTGACCCCCTTAGGGGGAAAATGAATCTTGTTTCCAGGACAGAAGGCGCCATTTTGTAGCAATAGGGTTGAAAGTTTGTAAGTAGGTATTTTCGAAAGATATCTTGGATGGTGATTAATTTTGGTTGGAATTAGTTGGGGGGTTGACCCCCTGGGGGAAGAAATAAATCTTGTTTACATAATAAAGGCCTAACTTTCAAGCAATAGAATTGAAAAATTGTGAGTACGTAGTGTCTTATTGGATGGAATTGGTTTTGGTGCGAATTAGTTGGGGGTTGACCCCCCAGGGGAGGAAATAAATCTTGTTTACACGATAGAAGGCGCAATTTTGGGATCATGGGGTGAAACTTTGTAGGTAGGTAGTTTCGTATGATATCTTGTATAGTATTTATTTCGATGTGAATTGGTTGGGGGTTGATCCCCCGCAGGAGGAAATAAATCTTGTTCACGCGATAAAGAGCGCAAATAAATTTGTAGCAATAGGGTTGAAAGTTTGTAAGTACGTAGTTTTTGGGACGAATTGGTTGGGAGGTTGACCCCCTGGGAGGAAGTGAGTATTGTTTACACATTAGAGGGTAGTTTTATTTTGGATTTGGAACAAAAATCATGAATTTTTTTTTAAACTCGAGGGACCTACAGTTTAACGCCGGTTCCGAACGGACAATGGGCTTGTAAACGATGTACATTACCCAACAATTTAATCATATATATAGTACCACTAAATTCCGGACATACACAACACCCAAGAGCAAGGTGGGACTCGAACCCACAATCGTCGGTTTACAAACAGTACCTTACCGCTGGTCTACCGAGGCCTCTAAAAATCATGAATGAATGAATAGATTTTTCAAACTGGATAAGCTATGAAAACCAGCTTTTTTTTTTAAATTTGTTGCAAATTTATGTTGACTCGATTCGCTACCAAACCCAGTACCTACCACTTGAATCGGTCCCAGTAATATCAGTAGAGAATCAAAAAATAGCGACAATAACTCCTAGATTTACCAGAAACATATGCCATCCCGTGTGTTGCATTCTTCACGTTCATTTGAAGGCAATGAACCGCTTCTGTGAGTAGTTCCAATTAAAGGCATCTCACAAAAAGATGAGGTATTATATTTCGCCCCGAAAGTCTTTTTTTGGGCGAGAAAACAAACTCTCACCGTCTCACCGACGACGGTACAAATGCACAAAAAGGCAACACCGCGGTCGCGTCTGCAACAACCGTATTCGGTTTCATTAGTGAGCATACCGC
This sequence comes from Cynegetis impunctata, assembly GCA_030704885.1. Lineage (NCBI taxonomy): Eukaryota > Metazoa > Arthropoda > Insecta > Coleoptera > Coccinellidae > Cynegetis > Cynegetis impunctata. The sequence continues at coordinate 805,262 of JARQZK010002911.1, forward strand.
GCCCCCACCCCGTCTAAACCTAATTAGTAATAACTGCAACGGAAAAAGCGGATGCCGTGTCCGAAGCAAGACCTCAAATTACTTTTTGAGAACATCGTTCGTTTTCCGGGCAAAATGAGAAACAAAATTAGGAATAATTACTAATTACTACGGTTCCGAGTGCATCTCACGTGATGATACGTAACTGCTCTATCAATCCGACTGGAGTACTTTACTTGCGGAATAATGAATAATTAAATCTGGAATAATTGAACAATTGGGTAGTAATTTTTGAATGAATAAAGTAAAAAATGAACGTTAATATTGTTATTTCGAATTTATTCGAACAGACAGTTTGTGTGTAGGTTGAACGTTATGACTTTTAATGATCGAAATTTTTTTGATTAACTTTTTTTTTTCAATTCAAATTCAAAATTTCTTACTGATAACATACAATTGTATATACACAAGTCACCTTTTGTATTCAACATCTGTTATTGAAATGAATATATCCCTTATAAAAAAAATACCTGATAATTTAAGATTTATAAAATTTACAGAGCACATAAAACAACAATGACAGAGATTAAGTCTTTTACCTTACACTAAAATAAAAACATAGAAGTAAGAACACAAAAATAAGATAGCATCAAAATATGAATTAAAATAGTAGTTCAATGTTGGAAGGTAAAGTTCAGATACACTTCCACATTATAAAAGGCATGTTTAGCAGAATATCCTTACACTTATTTTTAAAGCACCTAAACAAGGCTGGATTAACCATTAGGCAGAGTAGGCAACTGCCTAGGGGCCCCGCATCGACTAGGGGCCCGTGCACGCACCAAGAAAAAAAATTTCATCGAATGAAAATTTTATTTGAAAATTGATTAAATACTTCATACATACAGAACCATCTAGTATCTAGTAGTAGAACTAATAAACTGTCTTCGTTCAACAATATCTCAGAATCGTTTGAATTCATTGTCGATAATGGACTTAGAAATGGCCGAATTCCAAGATGTTTTAAACGATTTTGTTTCTAAAAAAGTTAGAAGAGTTAATATTCAAACTTACTGTACCTACTGTACAAAAAAGATAAATATCTTGGAAGTTGACTTTTTCCAATTTGTACTTCACAAAACTGTTTTCTTTAGTTTATTGTATTTTATTGCGTTTAACAAGATCAAATTTAAAATAACCGCGTCACGTCTCATTTCTCTTTCCTAACCCATCATGCAACTTGGATCATCATTCATCACTTATCTGTAACCATTGCAATAAGGCTAATGAGTCAGGTAAGGGGATGCTGCAGCATCAAGTCGAAGTAACCATGTTGTTGCAATATCACATAAGACTTTGAAGTAACAGGATACCTGGAGTCGATCATCTGGAAGTCAAAAAAACTCTTCTCAGCCAATTAATCAATTCATCTATTCATCAATTTCTTTTTCTTTTATATAATAGATACCTACCTACTTAACGAATTTGTTACCTATTCGAGGAATTAATCAATTGTTGCCCAGCAAGAACCAACGGGGAGGTGAGGGTTTTTTTTACCAAAAATCAAATAGGACCCTCCCAAAAATAGATTAAAATAAAACAAACAGAGACACTTTCCCTAGTAAAAAGTAAACAGTGCCAACAAAATAATTTATTTTTTACCTGTGATCCGGTTAGCCAAGGATGTCTCTCATAATTTCTGATATTAAAACCGCGATTCTGTTGTTTGTTACGCTGCACCAAATTGTTTAATTCCGGGGTAGGTCGCAATGTTTTTATTAAAACTCTATCGTCATAACTTAGTGCACTAAAGTTATGGGATAACAAATATTCCACTTAGTCACCATTGAAATTTTTAAAACTAACTTCAGTAATCGAACTCATTTTAAAAACAATACGCGAGCAAAATAAATTAAAACCAAAACAAACTTTTAACTGTTTTCGTCCACTAGTGACTACGATTAACGCTTTCCAACGAATTCACTCGATTTTACCCGAAAGCCTATAGTTGTGATTGTTCGAAATTGTGTGAGAATTAATGTATACTTTTTGAACCGAGCAGCTAGCTTCAATCGGTGTTGCTTTTACCGGTGTTTTCTATTTCAATAAAGTGAATAAGGTATATTCATTCGCAGCGTTTTCTTTTCTCCCTGGCATGACATATGGAATAATCAATAATGAAAGCGTCTATACCTTATTAAGCCTCTGCAGCATTGCCACTGTTGATATGAAATCTTGAAATGAATGAAATGCAGTAAGCAGTAAATGTAAATACCTTCTATCGTAATTAATAAATTATATTATATAATGTAGGTTAAAAGGAAGGTAGGCGCATAAAATAATATGATTTAGATTAATATGAATATGCTGAATGCTGACTATTCAATTCAATATAGTAGTGATACACGGAATATTATTGAGGAGGCGGCTTAGCCTCCATAGCCGCTCCTGATATATATATATATATATATATATATATATATATATATATATATATATATATATATATATATATATACATATAAATATATATATATATATATATATATATACATATAATATATATATATATATATATATATATATATATATAAATATAAATATATATATATATATATATATATATATATATATATATATATATATATATATATATATATATATAATATATATATATATATATATATATATATATATATATATATATATATATATATATATATATTATTATTATTATTTATTATTATTATTGATTACAATCAAATTTGTTACAGGTTTTCTATCTATAATATAATAAATTTATTCTATATTAATTAGTTTGGTACCTAGAAAACTCAATTCCTGTATGTACCAATGTTCTAATAGTTCCAATACTTATTTATATACCTAAATTTAAATTATAGACAGTGTACTACAAATTAATAAATCAAAACAATTCAAACCAAATCAAACAGTCAATTCAAGGTAAATAAGCAGAACATTCAAGGAAAATAAGTCAAAGCAATGTTGCAAACTTTTCAATATTATTCGCTATAAAGGACTTACATCTCTGGATATAACTTTTTTTGTTAAGTTCCACTCTTATTGCTATTGGTAAGATATTGTGAATTTTAACACCCAGATAGTCAATAGATCTAAGGCTTAAATTTGTAGTGCTATTAGGTATTTTAAGGTTTTCTTTAGCATTAAATCTAGTACTATAGGAATGACTGTTTTGCTCTCCTATTGTAGGATTTCGATATATATAATAGCAAACACTCAAAATAAATAAAGATCTTGTTGAAAGGATCTTCTCATTATAAAGGTGACATGTTGGAAACATTTTATTTTTTCGAAAAATGATTTTAAGTATATAGTTTTGTACTGTTTTTAAAGGTTTTAGTGTATTTTCATATGAACTTCCCCATACAATTATGGCATATCTTAGTAGAGATTCCACAAGAGCTCTATAAATACAAATCAGAAGATGTTCGTTCAGCATCTCTCTAATGGTATAAAATTTCCGAATTAATTTTCTTATATTGATTGTCAGCCTTATTACATTTTGTTTCCATTTGAGATTGCGATCAATAATTACTCCTAAATATTTGGTGTATTGTACCTCTTTTATTGCATTTTCAAATCCATTCACATTTATGCTATCATAATTGGGTCGATTTGCCATTGTTATATATATATATATATATATATATATATATATATGTATATATATATATTTATATATATATATATATATATATATATATATATATATATATATATATATATATATATATATATATATATATATATATATATATATATATATATATATATATATATGTAGATATATATATATATATATATATATATATATATATATATATATATATATATATATATATATATATATATATAATAAATATAATAAATTTAACATCTACTGCTAATCCCTCCTCCATTTGGGAATGGAATGGCAAAATTTCAACCAAATTCACCTTGATTTTGATGGTTCTGCTCTGTTTCAAATACAAACCAAGATACCATATTTCAGCTCATTTGGTTCGAAGGGTCTCGCAGGAAGTAGAAAGTTCTGGTCCAACTGGTCCAACTCGACTCTTTCAAAATTTTATATAAAGAACAACATTTAACGTTTTATCCTGCTAACTTTTTGTATCTTACAAGCATAACAGACCCCTCGCACTCTTACGCTATTCATGAAGCTCATAAACTGTAAGGCCCCATGGAAATGGAAAAGTTTTGAGTGTCGGCAACCCTTTTCACCTCAAAATCGAACTTCGAACGATCGAAATCAGACTAATGCATTTCAAATTTTAGGCGAACTTTGCCGACCTAGACTCAGATTAAAATGGAAACGGTCTGAATAATTCAGTGAAGTCTGGGAGAATAAATGCGGAATCATCAGATCCTGAAGGAACCGATTTATTTATTAATCAGCAATCATGTGAAGTGGAAAGAAGTACGAGTATATTCGTTATTCGCCCTGAAACTTTTTAATTTATATTTTATATTTACCCTCTTAGTTCTGACTTTCAGATGTGGTCAAAATTGCTGAAATAGCGCGTGAAGGTAATTCAGTTCGTACTTGCGAATGCGGCTTATTGGATTGATGTTTAATTTTTACGCAATATATAAATTTGGTATATTTCCTCTCTTATTTTGAATCGCTCTCTTTGAACAATTTCTGGTCTTGGATTCAGGGAATCTTGCCCATGTAATTTCAAAAATAATTGAATATATATATATATATATATATATATATATATATATATATATATATATATAAATATATATATATATATATATATATATATATATATATATATATATATATATATATATATATATATATATATATATATATATAGATATATATAGATATATATATATATATATATATATATATATATATATATATATATATATATATATATATATATATATATATATATATATATATATATATATATATATATATATATATATATATATATATATATATATATATATATATATATATATATATATATATATATATATATATATATATATATATATATATTAAAAATTAAACAATAAGAAAACAACTTGCCTAAAAACCACAAAATGAAAATAACTTTTTATTCGACTAGTATCGCCTGTTACAGCATTATCAAGACTGAATACATAATTGCAAAGACATCGCTTGAACATATAAGTATTTCGGTTCGGTACCTGGGGGTGGTAAAATGTAATCGATGGGTCCAAGTTATCAGAGATTTAACAGTGGGGAGTGGTTTAAGTCTAACTGGTCATTGAGAAGAATGTAATTATGGGATTTTCGGATCTTGTTTATTTCCATGGCTTCCAGGAAGTTCATTATTATACCTTTATCACAGTAATGAAGAATTTTTGGTTTGAAAGAGGATGAGATGTTATGTTTTTTTGACTCTAGATGTTCCCTAAATGCTGATTGTCCTTTTTTTAGATGTTCTTTCAGCCTGGTTTCAAAACATCTCCCGGTCTGACCTATATATGTTGAATTACATTCTTCACAGTCCATTCTATAAATTCCTGTTCTCTTCATTGGATCGACTTTTGACATTTTGTTATTAAAAATCATTCTATCCAATCTGCTGTGACTCGAAAAAGCAGTATTCAAATTATTATTTTTAAAGAATTGAATGATCTTCGAAGAGGGGATGTGCGTATAAGGGATGCTCACAAACTTTTGTACATTTTTGTTATTGCAGTATGGTCCATATAATTTCAAATTGATAAAATGTTTCTCTTTTTTCGAAATTAAACTATTTATTATTTTTAGTGGAAAATCATTGTTAATACCTATCGCGCGAATCACGTCAAGTTCTACCGTTATATCTTGTTTTGATAAAGGAACTGAAAAAGCCCTATGAATCATTGAGTTAAGAGCCGCGAGTCGATGGCTAATTGGACTGAAATAATTATAACTTATGATGGCGTCTGAGAAAGTAGGTTTCCTGAATATTCTATATGAAAATTTATCCTGTTGTTTCGATATTGTAGGTCGAGAAAATTTAACGAATTATTTTGTTCTGTTTCTACTGTGAACTTGATCTTATCATGTATTGAATTTAGATATGTTAGGTATAATTTAATATGTCGGTCTGTCCCATTGAGTTTATAGATATATATATATATATATATATATATATATATATATATATATATATATATATATATATATATATATATATATATATATATATATATCTACAAAATTTTATTTAAAATTAACAACTTTTTATTGATTAAAAAACTTTGCCTGGAAAGCACAAAAGGAATGAAGGTAGGAGAACTGAAAATTTTTATATTATAGTCTGAAGTGTTTTATACACAGGAAAAAATAATTTATCAGAAAATAAATAAAAATATTCTATTAATAATTCCAAAAAACATAATTCAAAAGAGGTGAAATTACTCAAATGTAGAGCTACCTGTGTTACCTACAACAAAATATAATAGAGAAATGACAACGCACCCTAAGCTTCAAAAATCAAGGTGTACATGTCGAAAATTAAGCAAAATGTTATCATAATCAAGATTCTATTAGACAGTTGAGATTCTCCTTTCCCAAATCGGGTAAATTCGGTATTATCATCGTCAAATCCTTTCAAGGACATCATTTAACGATATTATGTATGTTTCCTGCTTCTTTGAGCATGCAAAATTACATAATGAAGAATTTATAATGCCATAAAAACTTTTTACTTTATCCTTCTGAATATATGACTTAAGATTGTTTTTAAAAGAGGCATACGTTTTTGAGACTTTAACATTAGAGAGGAGAGAATAATAGATTCTTGGGGCTAGGTAAACCATATTTGTTTGGCCAGTTGTCTTTTCGCTGTATGTTCTATCAATTTGTCCCCTTTTATCTTGGTCTCATGCTGATGGGTCACTTTTCTGATTACAGACTTATCTTTAACCTTTCCGTGACCGTGCTACAAAAAGTTAAGTTACCGTCAGTTTGGGGTAACTATGATACCCCATTGAAATACTTCATGATCTTTTGTAAATGATGTACAATAAAACACTCATAATATTTTAATTTTTACAATTCATTATTTACGCTTTCTCCTTATTTTTACAATCGGGATATAAAATTTTTTAATTTCTTCTCTGTGTATGTTGCAAAAGGGTTTTTTGCATGTACCACATGATATCCCGTGATCTGGCACAAAAGCTGGACCTCTTCTCCTTAGAACACAGAAGGTATAACCTGTACAAATTATCCACAAATCCTTAGAGAATTTGAATGTACAATCTTGTAAGTTCTTTATTAGTAGGTTTTCACTTTGAAAATCTGCTTATTAAAATGGGTGCGATTAGCAAAGTTGGACCTAGGACCAAGATAGTTTTTCGTTTCTTTACTCTTTTTATGATGCTTGGCACCAAAAACTCAATTTCATATCTCTCTCTCTCTCTTTATATATATATATATATATATATATATATATATATATATATATATATAAGTATATATATATATATATATATATATATATATATATATATATATATATATATATATATATATATATATATATATATATATATAAGATATATATATATATATATATATATATATATATATATATATATATATATATATATATATATATATAATGTTCGTACGAATGTGCTTATGTATGTTAGCGTTGTTTATACGACAACGGGAGCAATTTTGAAAGTTTGTAAATAGGTAGTTTCGTATGATATCTTGGATGGGATTGTTTTTGGTTCGAATTGGTTGGGGGTTGACCCCCCTGGGGGAAAATAAATCTTGTTTACAGATAAAGGTCGCAATTTTGAAGCAATAGGGTTGAAAGTTTGTAAATAGGTAGTTTCGCATGAGCATGATATCTTGGATTGGATTGTTTTTGGTTCGAGGGGTTAACCCCCCTGGAAATCTTGTTTACACGACAGAAGGTGCAATTTTGAAGCAATAGGGTTGAAAGTTTGTATCTGGGTAATTTGGTATGATATCTTGAATGGGATTGGTTTTGGTTCGAATTGGTTAGGGGTTTGACCCGCTGGGGGAAAAAATAAATCTTGTTTACATGATGAAGGTCGCAATTTTGGGGTAAATAGGATTTTCGAAAGATATCTTGGATGGGATTGGTTTTGGTTCGAATTGGTTGGGGGGTTGACTCTCCAGGGAAATAAATCTTGTTTACACTATGGAAGGCGCAATTTTGGTACCATAGGGTTGAAACTTTGTAGGTAGGTTGAATGTTATTTATTTCTATATGAATTGGTTGGAGGGTTGACCCCCCGGGGGAGGAAATAAATCTTCTTTATACGATAAAGGGCGCCTTGGATGTGATTGGTTTTGGTACGAATTGGTTGGGGAGGTTGATCCTCCGAGGAGAAAATAAATATTGTTTACACATTACAGGACGCATTTTTTTTTGAATTTGGAAAAAAAAATTATAATTTAATGAATATATATTTTTTCAACAGGATACGTTATGAAAACTTGCTCTTCTAATGCGGCTCGTTGCGATAGAGTTTTTTTTTAATTTCACTTTCCATGAATTTAAAAAAGTATTTTCTGGTTTGCACTCAGGAAAAACTTAAATTAATATTTAAAAAAATTAGTTGCACCTTGGTCCTTCTTGAAGAACTTATTTTGAGTGAAGAGCACGTAATAGAATATATGACCGTTCAGTTTCAATAACAGAAACGGTCGTTATCAATTCGCCCACCCCCGTTCGTGGCTTTTAAATCAGGCCGGTCCGTCGATCCGTACGTATCTCTCGATCCATTACCAAAGTTGGCGGCCATTTCGAAGGCGGCATCGCCTCATTTTCGCGAATTATTTCTGGGAAAGTTTGGCGGTTGCGAGGGAGCCGCGCACTTTATTGAAAAAGAAGCAGCGACGTCGGCTGATTTACCGTCTACCTTTCCACCCGTAAATCCCGAACTTGTTGGCCCGTAAGGCAAGACTTTTAACGGACGGCTCGTTTGTCATTTGATATCTGTACGTGGGGCGGCAATCAAACGCCGCCGAACCAATTTCGCAAATTTCCCTATAAAATTCCTATGTCGATATTTCACTCTTGTCTCGTCGTTATTGGTACCACGTGAAAGGGCAATATCCTTGGGGATTTATGGTGGTGAATTTGTGTTTTGTCCGATAACGATTTTTCTAACGGGCGGGCCTAGACGGACTGTCCGATCTGGGAACGGATCCACTTCTGCTCCATTTAAATACGTTTATCGTATCATTGAAGATTAAGACATTTTTATACTGAATATTTATTAATAATTATTAACATCATAAAGGCATCAAAACCTACATAAAACCTTAGTTACTCATAATAGATTAGGTACCATAATATAATACGTTAGTTACGAAAGCATAATACGTTAGATACCAAATAATATTAGAACTAGTTTTGATGAACATATAAAACAACATTTTGACAGTTTTCAATCTTGATGGATACACATTTGCCGTTAGCGTCTGCTTGTCCTCTAAAACGTCATCTTCCGTGTAGTGGTCATCTTCGCTAATTCATTGGTTCGTTAGGCTCCTCCAATTCCAATTAAAAAAACCAACTTTCATCATTAAAAACTCCTCATCTGGGACAAAAAACAAAAATTCGTTGACGTGTTCTCTTGTAAATACTTTTGACTTTTTTGCTGTATATCCAACATTTTTCTTCTTGATGAAACGTATTAAAGCGTCGTATTTATCGTTTTCCACACAATCCTTAAGTTCTAACATGGAATATTTCGGCCATAAGGATGAAGCAGAATATTTCTCAGAGAGTTTTGCGAAATACACCAGCAACACCGTTTCTTCTGCACCTTGAATATGTTCTTTGTTTCGCCACTCACTAAACTGCCGATATTATTTTTTATAATGGATTTTAGATTCATCCGGAAGCAAGTTCAACCTTATAGTGTTGGCTGCAGCTAATATATCGTCAGGAATATCAAAATCTTGCATCATTTTAATGACTTTTTGAAATGCCGAAATGAAATGACATAAAACCTTGTTGCTTTTATTTTCGCATCGCCGTTGTCAATGATACGATAAAGCTTTGAATGTAACTCGATTATTAGCGATTTAAAATCGTCTCGGACATTGCTAGGCTGTCGCCTCGTCACCTAGCCATGTCCTCGACTATTATAAATCGCATAATAATCTCGTTATATTAATAGCTATTATTTTTCACTTGTATATTATTTGTTGATTTTACCTTAGATACTGTTGCTTTAAATACACTCATTATGCCCTAGGGCGTTATGAGCGGGCATAATGGATCATAACGCTTGTTAATTGTACGAGGAGAAATGAAGCAACTTCCATTGATTAAATACTTCATAATCCTGGTCGTATACGACTCTGGATTTCTCCGGCAATGAATTATTCGCAGCTTTGGCTGCATTTTCTATGATATTCTTGGGTAATTTCATTTTTATTTTCATTACTTCTATAAGACGACACAAAGAAAGCAGCAATGACATTCACTAAATATGATGACAAAAATATTCACAAACGTCGAAATATCAACAAACGGCATGCTTACTATGAGAAGGAAAATGGAAAGTATAGGAGCAATGAACCGATTTTAAAATCGATTTTTTATTATAATAAAATCAATAAAATAAAATCTTGTATGCACTACGTGCGTTACTAGATCCTAACGCCCATCGGGTGTTAGGATCTATATAACGCACTTGGTACATAAATAACTATTATAAGTTCATACTGAATCCCTCAAGAGTCCGTAATTCAATCTGTCTTTTAATCTTACCTTTGAATTATAGTATTCATACAAATTAGATACAGGTGGCTCTAAGTAGAGAAATGTGGAAGAAATCACGGGAGGCCTATGTCTAGTAGTGGACCAGTAGCGGCTGAATGATGATGATGATGATGGTATTGGAATGAAAGAAATGGCTTTATTGTCATATGAAATTACAAAATTTTGTAGACAGCACTTATGAAGAATTGAAAATAAAATTTAACAATCATAACTAACCAAACAAAACACACTTACAATAATTGAACAAAACAAGAATCTATCAAAATAAAAGAACAAAACAGAAAAACATTTATGAGTCAATTATGTATAAACATATGTTAAGAATCAACATATTTCTCAATTGAAGTTCTTTATTCCACGTTACAATCCTGAAACTAGGCGATTGGAAGCTAGACCTAAACTTGATAAAACGTAAAGTAAGCGTAACACTCTCAACGTCAAGTGTATTTGTTTTTGCGTATTGAAAGGTGATCTATTTCTTTCAAGTATAAAAATATTATTGGAAATTCATATTGAGCAGTAAGTAGTAAGAAGTAGTTACTCATTATGGCTTACGTAAAATTTTGAAGTGGAGAGTGATTATAATTTTCACTATATATCTTATATATAAAATTCTCGTGTCACAATGTTTGTTCCCATACTCCTCCGAAACGGCTTGACCGATTCTCATGAAATTTTGTGAGCATATTGAGTAGGTCTGAGAATCGGCCAACATCTATTTTTCATCCCCCTAAATGTTAAGGGTAGTCCACCCCTAAATTTTTTATTTTATTTTTAGACAAAATTTTTTGTTTCTATTTTTTTATGATAGCATACAAAAATACATACAATCTTAAATTTTCACTCCTCTACGATCAACCCCTATTTTTATTTGTTAAAATCCTTCGAAATGACTCGACCGATTCTCATGAAATTTTGTGTGCATATCAGTTAGCTCTGAGAATCCGACAAAATCTATTTTTCATCCCCCTAAATGTTAAGGGAGGTCCACCCTTTAATTTTTTATTTATATTTTTCAGACAAAATTTTCCGTTCTATTTTTTTTATGATACAACATTCAAAAATACATCCAACCCTAAATTTTCACCCCTTTACGATCAACCCCTATTTTTTATACTCCTAATGATTAACATTTTTATGAATTTTTTGAACAATTTTTTTTTTTGATTTTTTTATGATGTTGCTTTAAAAAATACATACAACTCTAAATTTTCACCCTTCTATCAACAACCCATATTTTTCAATAGCATTTTAATAATTTGAACAACGTTTGCCGGGTCAGATAGATTGATAGATAGATAGAAAGATAGATAACTAGATAGATAGATAGATAGGTAGATATACATCGGCGGATAGATGAATAGATAGAAAGACAGATGGATAAAAATAATTTATATGGCTGAACGTTTGCCCGGTCAGATAAATTGATAGATGGATATGCAGATAGATAGACAGATAGATAGATAGAAAGATATATAGTTAGATAGGCAGATATACATCGGCAGACAGATGAATAGATAAAAATAATTTATATGGCAGAACAACGTTTGCCGGGTCAGCTAGTATATATATATATATATATATATATATATATATATATATATATATATATATATATATATATATATATATACATATATTCATTTAAAATTTTAGCATCTTCAAATTTTGGGCAGGGGAATGGCTAGGACATGCATGAGCGGAAATCTATCAAAATATGTAGAAATTAATTATGAACAAATAAATTCAAAATTCAGCCTTCCACTTCTAAGGTCTTGATAAAGGTTCATGGAGATAAAAATAAACGGTTTTTGCAACACAAAACCCCCTAAAAATTGAGTTAAACGGTTGAAAACCTGTACGCGGATAAAGTTAATTCTAAGAAAAATTTTTTGACGGTATAAACTCTTTTTCTCTAACTGCAGTTATTTTTATATGGATTTTGACGTTTTCCACACGTGGCTGAAATTCTTACTTGGATCGAGTAGTGGCTTCAATTATTTTCTTCAATTTTAGTTTTTATGTGGGAATTTCATATTTCTTCTTGATTTTTGAGATTTTGCGCCCCCGACAGCTTCTACTAAGTAGGTAAGTTAGAGGGTTTGAATATGGTTCGTGGATTCAGTTGAGTGCATGTGTTATTTTATAGTTTTTTCTTCAGAAATAGTTACAGAAATTGTCAAAATGTACGTGAACTCTTAAAACGCTTGTCGCTATTGAAAAATATTTTATATATATATATATATATATATATATATATATATATATATATATGTATGTGTGTATATATATATATATATATATATATATATATATATATGTATATATATATATATATATATATATATATATATATATGTATATATATATATATACAAATATTTTTGAGTGTTCCATTCAGAGGAAGTTAATTAAATATTTAATAAATTTTTATTGACTCATAAAATGCTGAATTTGGTACTTATAGCGTTGTCCCATATGCACACATGTTCCTTGCCCCTCATTATTTATATATTCTCGGTACGCCCCTGAAGCATCTGTCTTGATTTTTTACGAGCTATTTTAGGAGGCTCCGTTGATGTCGACAAGTTGATGTTGTGGGAACTCTAGGACCGCGTTTATAAGAATCAGATGATGACACAAATTTCGTGGAAAAAAATTAACTAACTCGCACACTGTTTTAACTACTACTGGTACTACTATGATCTATAATGGAACTTCCTTATACGTTTGTCAACTAATGCGTGACAAAATTCTGTTTAATTACTGACAAGATGGAACTATTTAAATATGAATCAAGCTTGCGGCAGTGAGGAATTTATCTGAAAAATGTTTTGAATATCGTGTTTATTACGAATAAGGATGTTGTATCTTTTTGACAGGTGACAGATCGTCATTTATTTACTTCATTCAAGCTATATCAAGGGGTCGATTGAAATAGTTATTTATGTACCAAGTGAGTTATATAGGTCCTAACGCCCGATGTGCATTAGGATCTAGTAACGCACGTGGTGCATGCAAGATTTTTAATTTCACGAAAAACTATTTTATTATAATGAATAATCGATTTTAAAATCGGTTCATGGCTCCTATACTTCCCATTTTCCTTCTCATAGTAGGCATGTCATTTGTTGATATTTTGACGTTTGTGAATATTTTTGTCATCATATTTATTGAATATCATTGCTGCTTTCTTTGTGTAGTCTTATAGAAATAATGGAAATGAAAATGAATTTACCCAAGAATATCATAGAAAATGCAGCCAAAGCTGCGAATAATTCATTGCCGGAGTCTTATACGACAAGGATTATGAAGTATTTAATCAATGGAAGTTGCTTCACTTCTCCTCGTACAATTAGCGGGCAATATGATCCATAATGCCTGCTCATAACGCCCTAGGGCATAATGAGTGTATTTATAGCAACCGTATCTGAGGTAAAATCAACAAATAATATACATGCCTTTTTTGAGTTTTAAATGTGTACGTTTATAAGGTTTAGTGTTAAAAATATTTTTAACACTCGCGTTAAAAATCTTTTTAACATATGTAGTGTTAAAAGAAAAATCTATATGAACGAACATTTTTAAAGACACTTTCACTGAAGTTTCCTTCTATGTTCTTCAATATACACCAGGCAAGAAATGCAATTTCGTACTGCTTGCGCGACGTTTTTGTCAGCATTTCTAGAGTGGCTCTTTTTGCAGCCTCTTCAATGTCCATTGGTTACAAATCATTACGTTTATTTGGATAAGTGTTTTTATCGAAAGACATTTTTTAAAATGTTTATGAACTATTTTTGTCACTTATTGATTACGATGGTTCCCACAATATATGCGATGCTTGTTTGAAAATTAAAAAATAATTAGTTGTCAAGAGTATGCGATTTCGACTTTTATTTTGTACTTCTCCACTCACAAAATAAAGTAACACTTTCAACACTAAAATCATAAATAGCTATTATATTTTACGATGAGTTTATTATTCCTCCAAAATTTCTTCATGAAAGAAGTAATGTGAGAATTAAATTCACCTTTTGATTATTCCTAAAGAAATATCGATTTTGAAATATAATTATTGTTTCAAGAACTGCTATGCTTTAATTTATTAATAAAATTTTTTGGAACAATACAGTTTAATATATTATGTAAATTGTTAGTGGAAACTTTGAAGATGGTCTTGCAATTAGAGACGAAACATCTGTATTCTGGGTGTTCCAATTGATCACTGCATATGAACCGGACAGTGTTTTCAAACCTTGTTTAAAATAGTCGATCGGGCAAGGATATAATGAATATCTTGTGAGCATCATACAACTTCTGATGATTCTAACAATTTTTGGTTGATTCGATGCATAAATCACAACTTTATATTAAATATTATTTGAAAAGTATACTGGAGCTTTAAAATCTGTAAGATGCGAACTTGCATTCCACATTTTAATTTTATGTATTTGTATTATAGAAACAAAACCTATTTGAAAATTATTTGATTCAAATAAAGTAACCAGATATTGTTTATTAAGGCTTCATATAGAGATTAGAATTTGAATAATCACCATATTGTCACCATATTGTCCCTCATATAAGTGCTACGCTCTCGGCTGCATTTAAAACCTATGGTTTCATTGTGCGCAATGCTAATCACTTTCATGATAAGGGAACTCTATTGCAGTTGTTCAATTCTTTAGTGAAGAGCAGATTAAATTTCGGTTGTATGATTTGGCGTCCTATCTACAATGTTCACAAGTATCATTTGGAGTCAGTGCAGCGGAGGTTCCTTAAGTATCTGGTGTGGAGAGAGGATGGTGTTTACCCTTCAAGAGGTTTTGATCAGGATAACTTATTGAACAGGTTTGGGGTTAAATCGCTTGAAGTCACCAGAAAACTTCTCTCTTTGAAATTCTTATATAAACTATTACACGGCTGTATTGACTGTCCCTCTCTTCTGGCTATGGTGAAATTTCAGGTGCCTAGGCTGTGCTCAAGATGTAATGAACTATTTTTCTTGGCCACTCCAAGAACCAATTCTCTTGTACAATCGCCTATTAGATACATGTGTTCATTATTCAATGAGGTTTCTGATAGTTGCGATGTGAACTTTGATACGTTTTCAGCCATAAGTCGAGTTTTTTTGGAGTATCTGGATAGATAGACATAAGTGATATTGAGTTCTTATCGTTTCTCAAGTTATAATTGTATTAATATCTTAAAGTAATTTTTTTTTTCTTTCTTTTTTCTGTCATTTCATTTTTTTAAAAGTTAATTTTAGTTATTGTAATACTAATATTTTTGAAGCCGCTTCTGTTAATTTTTATTTAGTTATTTAAGAATTTTTCCTGTAACTGGGTTTTCTTTTTACCTGTAGGAAATAAAGGCCTTATTATTATTATTATTATTATTATTATAACATAAAAAAAATCTCTCGAGCAGCAGAGCTTCATTACTAAAGTCGTAATGCATCGTGTCGAGATGAACGACGGATTGAATTATATTTTGAAAAATCACGCTGAAATAGCAAACAGAATTGAAAAGTAGAAAATAATTTTTTTTATCAAAAAAAATGTTCGAAGTGCATCGTGGTTGAGGAAAAAAGTTGAAACTAACGAAGGAACGTACCTCAATATCAACTTAATCCACGTAGCAAATTTCAATCCTATATTGTAGAAAAAAAATTCGTCAAGTGCATCGTGTTCTGATAGCGGAGCGGGTCAGGATACGAATTGAACGGTGCAGCGCTAACGGAGAAAATGGTTGAAACTACCAAAAGGCACTTCCCCAACATTAACATACTTTTTGTACCAAGTTTGAACACTTCTTCTTCTTCGTATGCCTATCCGGGTCGGATGCTGGCGACCATCTGAATGATCATAATTTTGTTGACTGCTTCCCTGAACAGTCCCGTGGTTGACTTTCCGAACCAGACTCTTAGGTTTTTCAACCATGAGATTCTCCTTCTTCCTGGTCCTCTGCTCCCATAAACTTTACCTTGTAGGATGCATTGGAGGAGATGGTATCGATCTTCATTGCGCATTATGTGCCCAAGATATTCTAATTTCCTGCATTTAACGGTGTAAAGGACCTCACGTTCCTTCCCCATGCGGCGTAGGATTTCTTCATTGGTCACCCTCTGCGACCACGACACTCTCAGTATCCTTCGATACAGCCATATTTCGAAGGCTTCCATCTTCCTCTCAGTAGCAGCAGTCAGTGTCCAAGCCTCTACTCCGTAGTACAAAACAGAAAAGACGTAGCATCTTAACAACCTGATCTTGAGGTTGATGTTCAAGTCATGGCTCTTGAAGCACTTTGTCATTTTATTGAACACTGCTCTGGCCTTCTCTATCCTTCATCTGATTTCCTGTGAATGGTCCCACTCTTCATTAACACAGGTACCCAGGTAAGTATGTGTATTTTTGTACTCTTTCCACACGTTTTCCATTTATAATTAGGTGGTCATCCGGGATATTTCTTTTACTGATGATCATTAATTTGGTTTTGTCAACATTTATATCAAAACCATATTGCTGACTGATCAATGTGATTTGTGTCAATGTGAACACTAAATCTGCAAAAGCTGTGGAGTTTGGCAAATTTTATACGTAAAAAATGGCCGGCGGTTGGTTCGAGGCAGAACAAAACTATCAAAATTTGGTTAAATTCAGTCAAAAAGCATTCAGTAAATGTTGGAAGAGACTAGCAGGGAGGTGGAAAAGATGTGGAACTCAATTATGAGCAATATATTCGAAATTTAGTCTTGTAGTTCTTTTTGAAAAAAATTGTTCTATGAAGAATTTTTGGACCCTCAAATTAAGTCCATATTGTGTTAGAGGTTTGAAAATTTCTATGGAGTTAATGTAAGGAAAGCACCTTCTGGTAGTGTATATTTTTAGACCCAACCGCCTGTATTTTCCTGTAAAGATTTTAATTTTCCGTGTCGTTTGAGTTTGTGTGCACTTCCACAGTTCCGCCAGATTAAGGTAAAGGGTTGAAACTTCGTACATGGATTGAGTAGATACTAGGGAAGTTCCTCGTGGCGATTTAAACTATTTTTCTTAGCCGCAGCCATTTAGTGTAGATAATTCATGTTTCTTTGGGATTTTTGTGGTTTTTCTCTCCTCCACAACTCCTCCTGATTGAGTTAGAGGGTTCAAATTTCGTGCGTGGATCGAATTGACATTGCAGAAATACCTCTTGGTGGCTTTAACTATTTGCCTTCATCACAGCCATTTCAATGTGGACATTTCTTGTTTCTTTCTGATTTATGATGTTTTTTTCTCTCGTCAATAGCTCCTCCAGATTGATTTTGTGGGTTACGAATATGTATGTAAAAAAGAACAAAAACCAGGGTAAAATATGACTTTAGTGATGGAGCTCTGATGGTTACGCTTTTTTAAAATTATTAAAATCAGCCAAATAAAATGACTTTCATAAAAACAGTATTGGTAGAATAAAAACCTCCTTGTCGAAGAGTTCAGGAATGTAGGATGGTTCGAATATCAATAATTCAGGTAGGTTAGTCTAATTAAAAGTAATTTTACTGCAAAAGTGATTTTCTAGATTCTATTTTTCTTTTTTTGGATAAACATGGTTACGCTTCCAACTATAAGTGGCCTTAATTCCACGCAGACTTATCTACTATTGAAATTTCAGCTGGATGTTGATCTTGAGGTCTTTGCGAAACATTCAACTGTCTGAAATATAGACAGCGACTGCTCGAGGTAAACCTATTAAAAACCCCAAACAAAGCACCGATATTTCCAATTATTCCCATAAGACAATCGCATCTGGTGCAGCTCGATCACGGGAACGACGTCCAAGTATGCAAATAATGCGTAAACGACGAACGCACCGAATACATTCGAATTCTAAGAATAGAGGCGAATCCTCTCGCGTCCATTTCATGTTTACCAGTAAAAATAACTAGAGAAAATAGAGAGTAGGAGTGTGTGAGATGGAACGAGCGAAGGTTTAAACCTTAAATCTGTGGAGACCGGCCGAGCAAGCTGAGTCACACGTGCGTAGAATGAGCGTAACGGAGCGTTCGGTGTACGGTTCCGCGCGAAAATTTAAATTTCCGAACGGTCCCGGCGTAGGATGGGTTGAGGATTTTCGCGGGTGAAAATATGGGTTTTTTGAGGTTATTGTGTCAGATAAAGTGCGCGGAGTTGTGCAATTACTTCGGGATTTTTCTTATTTTTGGTTTTCGACTTGGATTATGCCTGGATAACACCGAATTCCAGAAAAGTTGTGAGTTGGTAATTTTGTCATTATAATCGTTAAAGCGAATTTTTATTTTTCATCAAATTGCTTTTCATTCGAAAAATAAAGTTGTTGATTGATATAGTAATATATGAACAAAACTTTCACTGCGAATAAAAAAAATATTTGATTATATCAAATCACTCAAAATTCAAGTTGATTTTGCTTTGATACAGTCTTTATACGTTGGTAGAAATATATATTATTAATTTGAAGCCCATAGCAAGATTCTATATTGAATCTGTGGTAATCTATATCCCATGATAATGTTTCCTACACAGGGTGGCTGTCTACTATATTATATATATATATATATATATATATAAAAATATATATATAAAAAATAAATATAAATATAGATATATATATATATATAAATATATATATAAACAAAACTAAATTTGAATTTACTACGCTTATTATCACAAAATATTTTGTAATAAACGTATAAAATTCAAATTTAGTTTTGTTCATCATGTTAAATTATCACGTAGTAACGACGGATTCCATCAACTATTTATATAATATATTATATATATATATATATATATATATATATATATATATATATATATATATATATATATATATATATATATATATATATATATATATATATACCTATATATATATATATATATATATATATATATATATATATATATATATATATATATATATATATATATATATATATATATATATATATATATATATATAGTTTTACTTACTTGTATTTTTTATCAATAACAGGTCTATTAAATGAGAAAAATGACTTTATTGAATTAACGTTTCGTAATGTAAATTCATGACTACCTCAAAACTTTAGATTATAGAAATTCAATAATGTTCAGTAAATCTGTTACGATTGAGGCAATTTTCAGTTACTAATTACATGCTTTTTAGTCTAATATTAATAGTCAGGTCTGCTTATATTAAATGTTAAGAAAAATCACAGAAACCCTTACCCACATAATGTTCGCAATAGAATTTTGAAAAAAGAAAAACTACCTATGTTTTATTTTAAAAATTTTGCGGCTGTGGTCGTCTGTAGTATTTGATTACATGCTATTCAGCCGCAAGAAATTTAATGAAACATAGATATTTTTTCCTTTCTCAAAATACCATTTTCAACATTATATGGGTATAAGGGTTTTATGGTTTCTCATAATATCAGCAGACCTAAATGCTGATATTAGACCGAATAGCAATTAAGTAATATATTTGTCCGTTTTTTCGACTTTTCAACTTTTTTAATATACGAGTATAACCAGCTCCTTTGGAAAGTTGTTTGATAATTTATAAATTGTTTAAAAATTTGTCACTTTATTTTATTCATTACAACTCCATCATTTGATTTTTTTTCCAAGCGACATTCTATTGATGAGAGTAGGTCGCAATATTCTTCAGCAAGCAATGAAACATACACACTTGTACTTAGTACATAAAACTATTTACTGATATTTAAAATAAAAACACTTGGCTTTAAGTTTCACAAATATATTGAATAAAAATTAACAATTAAATTAGTCAACTAGTTTCGGGTTATGGGCCCATTATCAAGACTGAACAGAAAAATACTTAACAAGCTCATTTATAATATTGATTGTAGTAGAGGGGAAATTTGGTATTCAACTTGTTCATTTACGATGGGGTAATTCCTCTTAATGGCACTACTAATTTCTAAAATTTCCAACAGGTCAAGACGCTTGCCCTTTTTACCTGGGTGGAGGCATATCGTTTTCTCGAAGTCGATGAAATGGTTAAATTTTATACAATGCTCTGAGAAACCTGTGGTGTTTTTGTTAAAAAAAAATTGACTTTTTATGTTCTTCTACGCGAGTGTTGATTTTTCTGCCTGTTTGTCCGATATAAAAGGATGGACATTCATTACAAAAGATTTTGTAAACACCACTGTTTTCTCCAATATTGTTCCTATCCTTGTTATTGACTAAGAGTGACTTTAAATTACGTTTATTTGTACATATGCTTTTAATACCGTTTTGTGATAATCTGTTGATGATTTTATTACTAATTCCTAGAATATAGTTTATTAAATGATATTTTTGTTCGCTTTTTATGACTGGTGAGGGATAAATTGAATTTAGAATATTCTTATGTCGTTTTTTCTTTATCATTTGATCAATCAAGCTGTCTTTATAGCCGTTATTTATTGCTAATAATTTTAAAATATTAACTTCCTTAGTGAAATTTTCTTCAGAAAGAGGAATGGCAAAAAGTCTATGTATGAATGAGTGAAATGCACTTAATTTAATTTTAATTGGATGACTGCTATCATTGTGTATTAGCGTATCTGTAAAAGTAGGTTTTCTGTAGATATTAAATGTAAGAGCATGTTCTTTTCTAGTTATTTGGATATCTAAAAAGTTAAGGGAATGTTGTTCATTTTCTATTTCTTTTGTGAATTGAATTGAAGGGTGAAAAGAGTTAATGTATTTGAGAAAATTATCTAACTGTCTATCCGTCCCGCACCATATACAAAAAATGTCATCAACATAACGCCGTCATAATAAAACATTACTAATCAGGCTGTTTGTAGATTCAAAGATTTTATTCTCTAAGTCAGACATAAAGATTTCACTGAGAAGAGGTGATAACGGTGAACCCATTGGCAAACCATCTGACTGTTGATAAACTATGCCATTAAATTCAAAAAGTCACTCTTAGTCAATGACAAGGATAGGAACAATATTGGAGAAAACAGTGGTGTTTACAAAATCTTTTGTAATGAATGTCCATCCTTTTATATCGGACAAACAGGCAGAAAAATCAACACTCGCGTAGAAGAACATAAAAAGTCAATTTTGTTTAACAAAAACACCACTGGTTTCTCAGAGCATTGTATAAAATTTAACCATTTCATCGACTTCGAGAAAACGATATGCCTCCACCCAGGTAAAAAGGGCAAACGTCTTGACCTGTTGGAAATTTTAGAAATTAGTAGTGCCATTAAGAGGAATTACCCCATCGTAAATGAACAAGTTGAATACCAAATTTCCCCTCTACTACAATCAATATTATAAATGAGCTTGTTGAGTATTTTTCTGTTCAGTCTTGATAATGGGCCCATAACCCGAAACTAGTTGACTAATTTAATTGTTAATTTTTATTCAATATATTTGTGAAACTTAAAGCCAAGTGTTTTTATTTTAAATATCAGTATTTAATCATGTTTCACCAAGTGATAAGCGAAACTTCAATATTAGTTATAAAATTATTTGGTAGAAATTCAAGCCAAATATTTCATTCAAACATATCCTTATATTAATTTCATGTTTCTCATTCAAGTATGAAACAATTTGAAACATTCATCATTTCATCCTAATATTCATTTCCTCGTTTCATTAAAATGATTATTTTTTGACGTTTCTTAAAACCAATGAAATGCTTCTTTATTTGTCAAAAGAGTAAGTTTTAACCAATGATGTCATTATTATAGTGGGAATAAATCGTTTGTGATTATTCTCGGGAATAATCACTGTAGCTTTTATTTGCTTAGCAAGTGTCAGATAGTTGTCAAAATAATTACCTAATTGTGTCAACGCGATATATAAAATGGATGAAAATCATCGGTTTAGTACCTTTTCTGATGCAGAAATAACAAAAAATATTTTAGAAACTACTTCGAAAAACAATCTAATAAGTAATCACTCTATATGGAGACAATTTAAGACCTTCACCAAAGAAAGAAATTATATTCTGGATCAATCTACTATAACAGCTACTCTGGCATTGATATTGAAAGATTGGGCTTATAACATGAAAAGAAAGGATGGAAATGATTATAAAGAAGCAGTAATAAAGACAATGTGGAATAAAACGGCAAAATTAGTTCAAGAACTTTACTTTAATAAGTATAACAGGTCATTTGATCCTTTCAATGATATAGAATTCAAAAATGCTCGAGATGCAAGAGATGCAAAAAGAAAATTTTTACAAAAACATCCTGAAAAGCACAAACAAAGTTCGGTGGCACTTTCTAATACAGAATTGTTGAATCAAAAAACAATCTAGTCAAATATAACTCGCGAGTTCGATAAATTATAGAAAATAATTTGACAGATTTTGTTGCCATTTGGAAATAGCCACTCGAGCCCTCCGGGCTCTCGTGACTATTGCCTGGCAACAAGTTTTGAAAAAATCTGTCAAATTATTTTCAATTTATTATCACTGTATTGTTATATTATTACTGAAAATACGACAGCCTTTGTAATTATCGGATGAATAAAACACGAAAATACGCATTTATTAACCCTCCGTAACTAACATACGGTCTGTGAAACCGACAACTTCCATTTTTTTCGCTAAAACGATACCGCGCCAATTTATGATTCTGCGCGTTTCAGTAGTTTCCTATTTCGTCACTTTACACTTAAGTGGTACTAGGACAGTGGTTCATGACGATTATGTGTTGAGTTACTATCACTTTCGGTCTTGTGGATCGATGTTAGTAGTTTTCCGAAAATACTAAGTAAGTCAATATTCTTTTTTTATTATGAAACAGGAGTCTTAATTTATATTTGGTACCCATTTTGTTCAAAAAGACTGAATAGAACATTTTGCTCAATAGAATGGCCGATTGGAGTTATGGAAAGGAGCAAGAAAGATAGAACGCCTACGGCAGGAATCGATCGATGAACCAGAAAATGAAGCAGCAGAAAAAAGTGATGATAGCCTAGAAGATGGCGATTTTGAAAGTATGCATCTAAAAAGAACAGAAAAACAAAGTATAGCTGTCTTTTCTGCTATAAATTCATGTGCCTGGAACATCTAATTCCATTGTGCTCAGAATGCAGCTTGAAAATGAATACTTGATTCAATCTTGTTTTTTCAGTTTACGGTAGCCTTTATGTTTTTGGTACTTTACTTTTAGTATTAAGTATTTACTTATACAGTTATCTGTTTCTAATTATCCATTTCAGAATTTGTTTTTTTATTTCTCCAATGAAAATGTTTATGATTTTTAATAATTGAGGAAATTAAATTTTTTTAATGTTTATTATAGGACTGAAGATATAAATAAAATTATCAAAAATTGTCAAGGAGTGTTTACTTAATCAAAATCTGAAATAATAATAAAAATATTGCACATTATAAAACAATTATCAACGTTTAATTGAAATTGGCCTCTGAGACCGATGTTAGCTACGGTGTACTACGAACGTATGTTAGTCACGGATTAAGAAAAGACGAATTTCGAATGTTAGTATTCATTATTAAATGCTACGGTTCGTTACGTTTCACCAACCTCTTTCGAAAGTTTGTTTCAAAAAACCACCGCATCTTGAATAATCCAAAGGAATAGGATGAAATCGTTCAACAATGCCGTTCTCCATAACACCAAAAACTTTCCAAATATTCATTTCCTCGTTTCATTAAAATGAAAATACGACAGCTTTTGTAATTATCGGATGAATAAAACACGAAATGACGCATTTATTAAGAAGAGGCGAATTTCGAATGTTAGTATTCATTATTAAATGCTACGGTTCGTTACGTTTCACCAACCTCTTTCGAAAGTTTGTTTCGAAAAACCACCACATCTTGAATAATCCAAAGGAAGTAGGATGAAATCGTTCAACAATGCCGTTCTCCATAACACCAAAAACTTTCCAAATATTCGTGTAATCCCGAAAGTTCTCTATATTATCCGAACATAATCTGCAGAAAGCGTTAATATAATGAAAATCCCAGTTGGAACCCAAATTGAATTTTCGAATCCTCTACTAAACCGCTTACGTAGAAATAAAGTACATAATGTTTTCGTGCGTTTGAAGTTATAAACTATTTTTGAGATAGACGCGACTTTAATACCGTTAAAATCCCACGCTGGAACTATTTGTCCGTTG
This sequence comes from Cynegetis impunctata, assembly GCA_030704885.1. Taxonomy (NCBI): domain Eukaryota; kingdom Metazoa; phylum Arthropoda; class Insecta; order Coleoptera; family Coccinellidae; genus Cynegetis; species Cynegetis impunctata. Next base: position 830,172 of record JARQZK010002911.1, read on the forward strand.
AATATATGGCATGTGTTCACTTGGTAGAAGGAAATTTCAATAATTTTCACACAAGCATTTGTAATGAACAAACGTCATTTGCTCAAATAATTGAGAAAATCGTTTGAGTTACACATATTTGCTAAATACATGTCTCATTTCTCCTTTGCAAAATTGATACATTTGATACAATTGATACAAAATAATTCACATATGATTTATAATAGAAACAAATATATAAATTTTTCATATTAATATATTGAACTTTTACAGTTGTGCTCTCAAAACTTCATGAAATTCACTATATTAAAAAATTCTCAATTTCGTTTATTGTTAAGAAATCCGGGAAAGATAATAAAAAGTTTTGTGTGATGTGAGTATTTTACGTTACGACGTGGGAAGCCCGAACTCTTCAGTGCCATAAATCACGTCCTATTCCAATATTATCTTTCACGATGTGCCGACAACCATCTGTTTTTCTGCACGCCTCATATAATTTGTTAATTGTAACGTGACGATTTCTTCCAGTTAACTCCTATCACAAGCCGCGTAAAGGAACTTCGTTCTAAAAATCAAAAAACAACAACAGAGAGTGAAAAAATATGTAAGGAACTTCGTTATTCCTGACGCAGGTTTTCCAACCGTACATGTTTATTTTTTTGATGAATGTTTATAAAACTGCATGTTTTTATTGATATTTGTAGAATGTTTATCAACATCCTACTGTAATAAGTTCACGAAATAGTTATTTTTCTCCGATCGTGGGAAAAGTGACAATATTTTGACCTGTTTTCTATACGCAAAGCTCAACATTCCAGAATAGTGTTCAGTTGCTAAGCAATTAGAAAATAACAGTGCGGTAATATTCTTACCGCACTGCTGTAGCGTGCGGTAATGTAAGAAATGGATTATTACATTAAAATGAAACAAAGTATGGTTTTAATTTTTATAATTGTTGTTAATATTTACATTTTTTGTATCCTGTAGCTTGACGTTTTAAAACTGCTCTCAGTTTTTGGTACTGGGCAATATTAATATTATTTTTAACAGACAAAGTTGATCGAAGCATGGAATAATGTGCCCACAACGTCGAAGATTTCATTGTTTTAGCCAATTCAGCAACATACGCCATCAGTACATTCTCAGAAAAGGATAAACTGTTGTTTTTTCTACAAAAATTCATGAAGCGTTGGTACGCAAGTTCATACTTCTCTCTGGATTTCGCCGGAAGTAAATTAAGTGAAGCCACGTTCGCGGCTTCTACTAGTTCAGGAGCCGTGCAAGACAACAAATAATCACTATCAGTGTTCATGTTTACTAATTCTTTTTTAATTCCTTATAAAATACAACGAATCAAACAAAACCGGCTTTAAATTTATTTTACTTTTGTCATAACAGAGTAATTTCCATGGTTACCACTTCTATATTTCAATATGAACATAGAGAAACCTATTTAAACTTACTTGATTACATCTTGGATGAAATATTTTTTAATTAATTTTTTAAATGAAAATCAACGATCGGAGAAAAAATAGTATGTATTTTCGTAATTCGTGGGAAAAGCATATTCCCAAACTCCTGTAATACCAGACTCGTCGCTACGCTCCTCGTCTGGTAATTATCACAGTCGTTTGGGAATATTATGCTTTTCCCATTAATTATACAATATACTATTTCCTAACAAGTGCGGAAAGTGATACTTTCCCGCACGCGACTGCAGTTGACCCGAACGACGCGGAGCGGAGTTCGGGCAAGCAGTCAAGTTAGGAACATTATTTTTTCTACGACCGTATATACAAAAAAGTATACCAACTCATTTTTCAAAAATTATTTTATTCCAACAAACATAATGATATACAAAAATTTAACTAAAAACTACTAATTATTATAAATATTATTATTGAAAACACAATTTGTTGCATTCTGTAGACTAGTAAGAATTGCCGGTCCAGTGGAGTTATTTGGTTTCAACTGGAAGGTAGATGTCGTCGATGAGGATGGCATCGGCTGCCATAAAGATAACGATGACGGTGACGGCAACGGTTTTAAGTCATTTGTAGTACAGAGAATTTTATTTGATATAATATATATAATATAATATAATTTCATTTGATATATTATTTTTTCTACAAGCGCTTATACGAGACCGATTAGATTTCAACAAACAGATCAAATTTGATATATTCATATAATTTCATACTAATGACATATTATGTTAATTCACATGTCGTTTCCATAGTAACGTCGTCGGTGGCGTTCGGTGCATAGAGTCATATCATTATTCAGTTTATTCTTTAATAAGAGCGTGCGGGAAAAATCCCCGGTATTCCATTCCCGCACTAGTGCGGGAAAGTGACACTTTCAAAACTAAAATGCGTGCGGGAAAGTGGGTTAAAACGCACGGTCGTAGAAAAAATTGTTTTTTACATATTTTTTTCGATTATTTGTTTTTTAAAGCGTTTACTGCATACAATAAATTACCAGACATAGTCAAGTGTAGTCAATCATTACTCAATTTAAAAAAACAGTTTTTGAAATCTACCCAAGACGTTAGATAGAATGTCATTTCTCAAAGATACTTTTGACATTGTACTCGAAATGTATCTTGTAATTTTTTGATAGAGTGGGTGATTTTTCAAATGGAAATTGCTACTGAAATTATACCTACATTCTTTATAAATATTCAAATTGAAATTTATATAATATTGTAATTTTTTTTCAGTAAATATATGTGTGTGATGATTATCGAGTTTACATTTTTTCATATTGTTTATAATATCTTTAATTATTTCTGATGTAATTTCTAATGTATTATTTGTATATTAGGTTTACGTATTTTCTATAAAAAATCTTCTTCTTCATTACTGAAATTTCTATTCGATCCATCTGTGAAAATGAGCCTCTTGGTTTAAATATTTCCAAAATGTTTCTAGAAATGTTTAGTTGTTAATTCTCAACTGTAGTGACTCCAACATGAAAAATATCTATAAATTTGCAAAATAAATTTGGTAATGGTAATCATTGAATTTTCAAGTTGTTTCTGCCAAATATTCCGGAGATTTTTTTATTATACCCAACTAGCACTGTAGAAAAAAAATCAATTAACTCACACGCCTTGGAAGGAAACTTTTCACAACTATCGTAGGTCTAAACTAGCAGCAAGTGAGTCATTTCATAAATCACATGTGAAAGTCCGTGTGTTTCTCGGTTCTTCCTCCAGGAAAGCACTTTTTTGGTTCTCCATTAGTTACTCGAGTTAGCCATACTTACGTTAGTTGCCAATTCCAACTTCACCTGTTGTATTCTGTTCCTATTTCTAATGCTCTTCCCTCGACGGGCAATTTGGCGTTGTCACACTCCGTTCACTTATAAAAACAGTTCTCTTTGGCGTTTATAATAGTATATAACAAATGAGAGAATGCCAAATGAATTGAAGGAATCTAGATAACAAAATAATATTATTAAGACTCGTAATTGACTATAATGTGAATAAAACTCCTGTTTTTGATTTTCACTATATTTTGTTGAACATAACAATTGTTTTGCCAAACAAAGTGGCTTCTTTAGATGAGTAAGAAGCTAACTTTACAAGTGGAATATCTTACAAATATAGATATGGAAAATACAAATTAGGATGGGTAAACCTGAATATAATCTATTGGCAGGTAGATGAAAGGAAAAAATGGTTAATAAATCGATTATTCATTTGGAAATTTGGAGTTAAATTATAAATTATTCTTTTCAAGTTGTCATTTGAGATTCAGTTTAGAAAGAAATGAAAGTGTCTTCTATACAGGTAGTACCTTTCCAGAAAATGTTGATATGGTTATTAGAGAAAATTGTCTCGAATAATACATATTGAGGACAAGATATTGAAATAAGATTTTCAACTTGATAATTCAAAAGATCTTGGAATACATTATGTTTTGAATTTATCTAATATAGGGGAATAAATTAAGTCAATCTGGTCCTTCAGCAAGACAATATTATGAAGGAGTTTGAATTTCCCCCCCCCCCCCCACCCCCCCCCCCCCCCACCCCCCCCCCCCCCCACCCCCCCCCCCCCCCACCCCCCCCCCCCCCCACCCCCCCCCCCCCCCACCCCACGATTTGTTATGTTCCAAACACATATAGAATGATACATAGAATTATAAAAATATATCGCCATGTGCGTCCTCTTCTTTGTAATAGAAAACAGATTTCTCCAACGAACAGATTCCCGGGCATTCGTTAAAGAAACATACAAGGATTGGTCATATCACAATGTTTCTAACAATAACATCAACATGCACGCTGTGGATGACATTGAGGATGATTAAAATGAGAAATTGAAAGATTACATCAGTGGCGTGCCTGTGAGAGCTCAGCTGTCAATTGAATTGAAATTAAGAGACTAATAAAGATGTATTTAGTCAGAGGAAATATGATAGCATTTCTCGATACATCCTGCAGTTGAAGTGGCTCTAAGTTTCTGATGTATTTCAACACTATTTCCTCATTTTCTTGCATAGATTATTTAATACAAATAGGACACATACACATACACACACACCTACACACACACACATATATATATATATATATATATATATATATATATATATACGTATATATATATATATATATATATATATATATATATATATATATATACATATATATATTTATATATATATATCTATATATATATATATATTATATATATATATATATATATATATATATATTATATATATATATATATATATATATATATTACTATGTTGGTTGGGTACTCGGCATAAAGCGGCTGCTTGAATCAAACAACCATTGGTCATTTACATCAATATATTTCGGTCCTTTGTTAGGATCCTTCATCAGGATGCTAAAAAACCAGTATGTGAGACAAAAACTTGCTAAATTAAGTCAAGAAAAGCGGCGATGAGGCCACCTGTTGCCCCAAGACTACTTACTCTGACTAGTTGTGTGAAGAAGGCAAAAGGCCATACAGACATCTACTTATCACATTGGATTAACATTGACATCAATACAAATCATTAACTTAAATTACTCAAAATTGATTTAGTTAAAACACGTTAAAATCCTATACAAATCCATTATTTTCAAGCTGGCGTGGAAGGAAATCAGCTGATCATCTGTCATCGTCGTCCTATTAGAAGCTTCAAAAGGAATCATGGAAGGGCCACAGAAAGAGTTCTTCTTCTTTCCTATGAATCCTATAGCATTTCGTTGCTTAGCCCATGTTGGTCATTCTTTTTTATCTAAAGTTAGTAGGTAGCCATAAATGTTACTAAGACCATTTATATCTGTTCTTTTATTGACACAATTGTTGCTTTCGTTGATGAAGCACATTTCAAGAAAAATTCTTTTTGTGAGGTTGCTCATAGTTGCTAGAACTTTCGCATTTTTGAAATCAAAATTGTGATCATTGTTCGCTGCGTGAGAAGCAAGGGCACATCTATCAGGGCGAAGCCTGATATCGCTTTTGAGAATAGCGAACCTTTTTTTAAAATTCTGAGATGTTTGGCCTATATAGACATTTGGGCAGGAGGTACATGGAATAGAGTATATGCAATCTGACTTGGAAGCCAAAGGCAATTTGTCTTTGAGATTGGAAAAGAGGAACCTATTAGTGAAGATGTTGTATTTGGCTATTTTCAGATTGTTGACAGTTGAAAAGATGTTGATTAATTTGTTTGTTAAACCTGGCAAGAAGGGAAGAGATGCGAATTTCAATCTATCATCGGGTTGGTTAGGTTCATTTCCATCTTGTTCTTGAGTGGGTTGAGTACGTGTTCTCGGAAAGTCTTCTGCAAATGCCAATGGATCTACATTCTCAGAACCATTCCGTGTTCTCGAAGTGCAGAACAGCAACTTCTTCAGCAATCCATTCGGGTACCCATTGTGTTTCAGAATGTCACATAGTTGTTTCATTGAATCGTGTTGAAAATCTGGATGTGCGATTTTTGTGATTCTTTTTTTCAAATTCATGGCTACATTAATTTTCATTTGCCAGTCATGGTTTGAGTTGTAGTGAATGTACCTGCCCGAACTTGTCGGTTTTCTATACCAATCCAATTTGATTACGTTTTGAGAAGTCCTAATGACTTTTGTGTCCAGAAATGGAACATAGTTGTTGTTTTCTTCCTCTGCGGTGAATTGGATATGATCATTGAATGTATTAAAAACATTCAGTAATTCTTGAAGACCATTGTTTGGAATGGATAGAATCAGGTCGTCTACATATTGATGTAAGAAGGCTGGGGCAAATGTTAATCTATCTAAACTGTCTTGAATGAGCACTGTCATGGCCAATGAGGCCAAAATGGGGCTTAAGTTGCTTCCCATAGGGCAGTCAAAGATCTGCGAGAAAAATTCTCCTCTGTATGTGAAATAGTTTGATTCAAAGAGAAATCTCAGAATGCTAACGAATTTGTCCAAAACGTAATCAAATTGGATTGGTATAGAAAACCGACAAGTTCGGGCAGGTACATTCACTACAACTCAAACCATGACTGGCAAATGAAAATTAATGTAGCCATGAATTTGAAAAAAAGAATCACAAAAATCGCACATCCAGATTTTCAACACGATTCAATGAAACAACTATGTGACATTCTGAAACACAATGGGTACCCGAATGGATTGCTGAAGAAGTTGCTGTTCTGCACTTCGAGAACACGGAATGGTTCTGAGAATGTAGATCCATTGGCATTTGCAGAATACTTTCCGAGAACACGTACTCAACCCACTCAAGAACAAGATGGAAATGAACCTAACCAACCCGATGATAGATTGAAATTCGCCTCTCTTCCCTTCTTGCCAGGTTAAACAAACAAATTAATCATTATCTTTTCAACTGTCAACAATCTAAAAATAGCCAACATCTTCACTAATAGGTTCCTCTTTTCCAATCTCAAAGACAAATTGCCCTTGGCTTCCAAGTCAGATTGCATATACTCTATTCCATGCACCTCCTGCCCAAATGTCTATATAGGCCAAACATCTCAGAATTTGAAAAAAAGGTTCGCTATTCACAAAAGCGATATCAGGCTTCGCCCAGATAGATGTGCCCTTGCTTCTCACGCAGCGAACAATGATCACAATTTTGACTTCAACAATGCCAAAGTTCTAGCAACTATGAGCAACCACACAAAGAGAATTTTTCTTGAAATGTGCTTCATCAACGAAAGCAACAATTGTGTCAATAAAAGAACAGATATAAACGGTCTTAGTAACATTTATGGCTACCTACTAACTTTAGATAAAAAGAATGACCAACATGGGATAAGCAACGAAATGCTATAGGATTCATAAGAAAGAAGAAGAACTCTTTCTGTGGCCCTTCCATGATGCCTTTTGAAGTTTCTAACAGGACGACGATGACAGATGATCAGCTGATTTCCTTCCACGCCGGCTTGAAAATAGTGGATTTGTATAATGATTTTAACGTGTTGTAACTAAGTCAATTTTGAGTAATTTAAGTTAATGAATTGTAATGATGTCAATGTTAATAATCCAATGTGATAAGTAGATGTCTGTATGGCCTTTTGCCTTCTTCACACAACTAGTCAGAGTAAGTAGTCTTGGGGCAACAGGTGGCCTCATCGCCGCTTCTCTTGACTTAATTTAGCAAGTTTTTGTCTCACATACTGGTTTTTTAGCATCCTGATGAAGGACCGAAATATATTGATGTAAATGACCAATGGTTGTTTGATTCAAGCAGCCCTTTATGCCGAGTACCCAACCAACATAGTAATTTAGAAAATACGGCAACGCTCCTTGTATAACAAAAAAATATATAAATATATATATATATATATATATATATATATATATATATATATAAATATATATATATATATATATATATATATACATATATATATATAAATATATAAATATATATATATATATATAAATATATAATTATATTTTTATATAGATATATATATATATATATATATATATATATATATATAAATATATATATATATATATATATATATATATATATATGGTCAGCCATGAGTTTATCTCAGAGGTTTCCTTATGGTAATGTAAGTCACTGCTTGCAAGCTTATAAGACGAATGCTGAGCCAGTATTAATCCTCTGAACCCTACCCACACTTCCTATCTTCCATAAATATCCTGCTCACCCATCTTTAATGCACTTGTATATACAAGTGTATCCTCTGATCTGGCTGAAGGAGTTAATCCCAAACTCAAGCTGCCCGCTTGAGGGAGGAATAAAATACGTGTGTTTCCTTTTTTCACTATATATATATTTATATATATATATATATATATATATCATTATCGTTTATTTACATAAAATATGATAACATGTAATAAAATTAAAAAAACCACAGAAACAACAAATGCTTGTACGTGGTAAAAAAAATATATATAAATACTAGTAGATCTGAAACAAATCTGCAAACAAATAAATATAGGAAGCACTCAAATGTAAGTTAATCCTAAAATTTCAAAGCAAATAGAAGTAAACAGTAAATATAAAATATGTATTATACAGAATAATCACGAAACATCAAAAAGGTACAGTGACAAAATGAACAACATTGTAGCATAAACATAAACACCTAATTCATCAGAACCTCCTTGGGACATAAACTTTCAACAACCATAGTCGAATATTTCACCAATTTTTCTCCGAGGCATACTTTTTATTAATTTATTTACCGATCTTTTTAATGGTAGAAAAGATGTTGAGGATTATATGCTCTCTGATAGGGAATTGAATACAGTCGGACCCAAAACATTAGAGGATCTCTGACCTACATTCTTGAATGCATAAGGTTTGCATATTCATCTGAATGAAATTGTAACAATGGCTTAAAGTATTTATCAGAAAAGTTTATGTTGAAATAGGTACTTTTTTGTAGGAACAAAAATTAAAAATTTTGAAAACTTTGTTTTCTATAATCATTAATTTCCATTCCTGATTACCATTATACTGATATATAGTAGATTATTTGTAAAAATTATAAACCTTTCTCTATCTCTTTTTTCTTATGTATCTGAACATAATGAAATAGCGATTTCACGAATTTTCAACAAACAACAAACTGGTAAGAACGCTCGAACCTCGTAATTTACATCCAGATTGAACCTCAAACTCCGCTTACCATTAATATCTCAAAAAAGAGGAAAAAACGGTAGTTATTTCAGTTGAACGTAACACAATGTCTTCCATTTCATTTTATAGCCCCCACCGTGCAACCTTTATACATAAATTTCGAAAACACAAACGTACTTCGCATTTTACGACTGTCTGAGGATGAACGTAAGTTTCAAACTGAGTAATCAAATTTATGGTACGATTTGTTTGATTGTTAATTATATAACAAATTAACTCGTTTAAGTTCTCATCATTATCTGATATCATCATTCAGCTACATAGTTAACCAAATAGCTAGAAATTTCATTTAGATTGGTTGCATTATTTCGACTTTGTGCCAAATCGAACCTCACGAGTTTTCAAGACGAAAAATCAATCCTTTGGCATCGTCAGTCATTTTTTCCTCGAAAATAATAGACCTCCTGGAAAACGACTATCGTCAAACTTTTGATATATATATATATATATATATATATATATATATATATATATATATATATATATATATATATATACTTTATCTTTTTCCATACCGATCGCTCTCGTCGTTCATTTCCATTGTCAATAAGGATTCTTGATAATGATATTACAACTAGTGAGTCAATTGAGTTTTTGGGTGTCCATGTTGATGTTAACTTGAAGTGGCGTCAACATATTGATTACTTGAATGGGAGACTGCTGTCTGTCTTGTATTCGATTAACGTTTTGAAGCATCAAGTTGGCTTAGATGTATTAAAAACAATTTACTCTGCAAATTTTGAATCGTTGTTGTCATATGAAATAATATTCTGGGGCAACAGGCCACATACTAATTCCCTATTTATTACTCAAAAAATGATATTGAGGTCGATGTTAGGACTACCTTTTCGGGAATCGTGTAGAGGTTTATTTAAAAAGCATAATATTTTGACTGTACCTGGCTTGTTTGTTTTTAGATCTTTGCTATTCATTTATAAACATAAAACACTGTTTTCTGGCTTCAAGAATCAGAATAACACAAGACAAATGATTCCTTATCAACTGCCAAAGCAATCACTCACACTTACTCAAAAAAGCACAATGTACAGTTGTATGAAATTATATAATGCTCTCCCAAAACAATTCTGGGCAATTGATAGTGTGAGTCTGTATGTAGAAAGAGTTCGTAAGTTTATCCTGGACGTAGAGCCTTATCATCCAAATGAATATCATAATTACTGTTCCATCCAGCATTAAAGTGTGGTTTCGTCTGACATGTTTCAATTTTATCATTTGTACCTGATCTATCTGTGATAATTTTTGAAATAAATATTATTATTATTATTATTATTGTTATATATATATATATATATATATATATATATATATATATATATATATATATATATATATATAATTAAAATATTAATTGCCGAATAATTTGAATAAGTTTAATAAAGTTTAATGGGAACTCAGCAAGGGCATCAAAGGTCGAATCTTTTTAGCTATACCAATATATTTCGACAGTACATTGCTGTCTTCCTCAGGGTCTAAAAACAAAATACAAAAACTATGTAACAAAGCACACTTTCAGATTTAAAACCACTTACTTACTGATCAATAGCTGTAAGTGGTTTGAAATCTGAAAGTGTGCTTTGTTACATAGTTTTTGTATTTTGTTTTTAGACCATGAGGAAGACAGCAATGTACTGTCGACAATATATTGGTATAGCTAAAAAGATTTCGACCTTTGATGCCCTTGCTGAGTTTCCCATTAACTTTATTAAACTTATATATATATATATATATATTTTATATATCTATATATATATTAAATATATATATATATATATAAATATATATATATATATATATATAATATATATATATATATATATATAGATATATTATATATATTTATATATATATATATATATATATATATATATAATAATAAATACGTTTATTCAGTTATTGATTTACAGTAAAATTGACAACATGTTTTAAAAACCTATGGAATAAACAGAATAAAAATCACTGAAGCTGTTGACACAGCTGCCTAAAGGAAATCCTCACAGGAAACTGTTTCTATAGAAAATTGAGGAATTTAAATTTTTTGAGCGCCTCGTTACATGTGATTTTACATTGTGCGTGATAAACAATCAATTTTAACAAAACAAAAAAACAATAAACATAATATAAATATCATTATACATCCAACACCTCTAAAAACACAGAACAATAGTATATAACACTGGAAATATGACATTAAGTTACGTGAAGTGTAAAATATGTAGTCCAGAATTGCAAAGTTAGAACAAAAGCACAAAATTTAGATAAGGTTATTGCACAACAATATTATAACTTAGTAAAGTACAATAAGTAATTTCACCTGAAGACATACGGCCGGAAATGAAGTTAAAACATTGAAGATATTTTTTAAAAATTTTTATTGCACTTCACTATCAATGATCAACCCTTCTATCATCTGCGCATTCTTGCTCTGTCCGTCTCTTTTCACAAATTTTGGAGAGTTTGGATTTTTAAAGCTCTTCAAAGAAGTTTCATCGATTATTCTTGTGGTAGATGATTGAATAATCTCGGTGCCAAATAGGAGTAGCTTTTTTTGACCTATTTCTTAGATGCTACTGATGTACAATTATCATTCCTCCATCTGGTGTCTGTATCTGTGGTTCTGAGTAGTAGTAAGTCCATTTTGATCCTTATATTGCTGACATCCTATCTGAAATAACATACAGCTGTCTAACATCTTAATATGCATTGTCTTCAGTGTAGAATAGAGAGCTTGTTTATCTAGAAGGTTAGTTGAGCAACAATCAGAGGAATCGCCTCTGAGAGATCTTCGAGGGCATGTAGGTAACTTCCGACACTCCTCCCCAACCAATAATACCCATAGTTTAGGTGTGGCTCAACCAACCCATGATATAACATTTTCTATTATATTTAACGCTCAAAAATGGTGCAACTTGTTTGAATCTAAATAGGATACTACGAAGTTTTTTAGTTAGATACTCCATATGATGGTTCCATCGCAAATGATTGTCAATGTAAATGCCCAAATATTAAATTTTTTTTGCAGGTTTAATTGAAAAATTCTTCGTGAATATTCAGACTGTATTTTGGAAGAGAAATGTTTCCATGGCTACTGAAGGGCAGGTATACGGTTTATCAAAGTTAATTGACAGCAATCTACTGTCGAACCCAGTCTTTCAGTTTTCCAAGATCATTTCTCAATGTTTAATTTAAGATTGTACCAGTCATCTTGTTTGTAATATATTACAGTGTCGTCCGCGAAACTGATTATTTTACCGGTTGTTTCCTGTCGAAATAGGTTATTCAAGTAAATTATGAATAGCACCGGCCCTAATACTGTTCCTTGAGGTACACCACATTTAATGTTAATATCTGTACTCACATAATGTTTGAATATAACTCTTTGCGTTCTGTTTGTTAAGTAGCTTTTGAATAGATTGTTTGCTATACCTCTTACACCCATATCTTCTAGTGTATCTAAAAGAATGGAGCGATCAACAGTATCGAAGGCCTTTTTCAGATCTATAAAGACACCGATAGACGGAGTACTTGAATTTAAAGGTTCGTAAATGGTTCTTGTCAAGGAATGGATTGCATCATTGGTAGATGTTTTTTCTCTAAAACCATATTGGGATGTAGACAGCAGATCATACTTTGAGAGGTATACGTTAAGCCTCTTTTTCAAAATTTTTTCGAAAACTTTGCTAACTGATGAAAGAAGTGAAATAGGCCTGTAATTCGAAATGTTTTCCGTATCGCCAGTTTTGAAGATTGGAGTTATAATTGACCTTCTCAGAATAGAAGGAAATATGCCTGATTCTATATGTTTTCTTCTGCCTTGAGAACAGCCTCAAATGCAAAATTCAGCTCATCATCTGGTTCGATGGTAGCCGATGGTACAAAGAATATATATATATATATATATATATATATATATATATATTTATATATATATATATATAATATATATATATATATATATATATATGTATATATATATATATATATTATATATATAAATATATATATTATATATATATATATATATATATATATATATATATATATATATATATATATATATATATATTCTATGTACCATCGGATTCCATCGAACCAGATTATGTGCTGAATTTTGGCATTTGAGGCTGTTCTCAAGGCAGAAGAAAACTATCAAACTTAAGGTGAATTTTTCCAACCGGCGCCTTTTTTTGCGTTGCGGAATACGTATAAACAGCTCCCTTGGAAAGTTGTTTGATCATTCTTTTAAATTATTAAGGAATTTTCCTTGTTCACTTTATGTAATGTATGAAATTGATTATGATCAACATTTTTTTTTAATCGAGGTGAAAACTTCAAAAGCGATATCGGTTTGCGAACCCGGCCTGTGTTTGGATTCAATAATTGATATATATATATATATATATATAATATATTATATATATATATATATATATAATATTATATATATATATATATATATATTATATTATATATATATATATATATATATATATATATATATATATATATATATAATATATATATAATATATTATATATATATATATATATATATTATTATATATATATATATATAATATATATCAACATTGCCTACCCACTAAAAACACCTATGTTCTTTCGGTTTCCAGGCATTTGCCTACTAAACCTCTCGTCTCACTCTTTGTTTCTGACTCTCGTGCTGCGGTCAGCACTAGAACCTGTTCCCTTCCTTATGTCTATATTTCAAGACCCAAGTGTATATCTCTCTGCGTCGCGTCGCATTAATTTTGAAATCAAGTAAACATACCTGACGACTGCCCGTGGCATTCTCTGTCGACTGGAAGTATGTTCGCTTCATCCCAGGTTGGTTCGATCTTGATCAATGCTCATCACTCCGACCTCGAGATCCAACATCCATTTTCACACTCGTCGTCTGCAACGGCAATTACTCCAACATCGAGATCCAATATCCATCTTCACTCTCGTCGTCTGAAACGAGCATCATTCGTGCTCATCACTCCGACCTCGAGATCCAGCTTCCATTTTCACACTCGTCGTCTGCAACGGCAATTACTCCGACATCGAGATCCAATATCCATCTTCACTCTCGTCGTCTGCAACGAGCATCATTCGTCTTCGAACCTGACGATCCGCTTCCATCCCACCGTGCCGTCCTCTGTTGGGCGCTTCTCCTTACTAGCGAACCGATGAAGAACGTGTCTGATGGACAATCTCTCAGCCCATCTAGGTCCTTCTTCACTCCTCGTCGTCTTCAGTTTCAGTCGCTTTCCGTCGAATTCACCGCTTTCCCAGGGCGATGCTGCTTCCTCAGTGGTCTGGTCTCGAATGTATGATCAACAAGTATGTTTTTCATGATTTGATTGTTGTGTATTGCGTATTACACTGCTAGTATCTTCAGGGCGCGCCTTATCTTGAGTATATCCAGAGGTTTTAAGTCACTATGTTAGTAAGCCTAATAGTTATACAAGACACTGTGTAGAGCAGATATCTTCATGTCAGGAGGTACGTATTCTCGCGACGATATTCTGCATTTTCAATCTAAGCGGTGAATTATTGTTGGTTTCCAATATCCTAGGTGGAGGGCGCTCTTGGTTGTTATCCAGATAGTAGTCCCGACCGCGATTTGTATTGGGGAACAATTTAAAATTTGTTAATTCACTCCTAGTCTAATAAGCTGCACTGATGAGATCTAATAAGACCTTCGAAAGTTGTTTGATAATTTTTATATGATTAAAGAATTTTCCTTGTTCACTTTATGTAATGTATGAAATTAACCATGATCGACAAGTATGTTTTTCATGATTTGGCTCTCTTTTTTATTTGATTACTAAGAAATGTTGTTAATTTATTTCATTGTGCCTGCCATTTAAAACATAATATATATCGAAAGGAAGGCATAAAACTTGGCATAAAAAAGCAAAATTAACGGGCTCGTTTATTCATGAAAAATGTATATAAAATGAAACACAAATGACCACTTGACGTAAAACGCGAGTTTCAACTTGACCCGTATCACAAATCTCGTGACCGTTGACGGGGCGCAACAAACGATAGCCGCCGTTCCCACAGGTCACGAAGGCAATAGAACCAAGAGCATCGAATTTAATCACTGTACACAAAACGGAAGCGGCGTTTTCCATGGCTAATCCTTCTCGTAGACTAACCAACGTCGCAATTCGTCGAAATGTCTTGCGAGGGCTCATCAGGTCAGGCGTAAAACGAGATTATATAATCTCCTTGCTCCCGTTAATTAGAATCCCCGAGTGCTTTTGTGGGCGGAAACGCGATAATCTAAATTAAATAATACCTGCTAATCGGCGGACGGTCAGAAACCGGTCCCTTTATGGTTCCTTCCTCGACCGGATTATATCGCACTAAATTATAATTGAACTCCTTGGGGCGGCCGCCCGACCGCCACAGCTCGGGAACCGCTGGATGCATCCGATAACGCTTGACCCGACTCGCGAATAATACGCTGATGAACAATTACCGAAATGCCTGGATTACGCCGTGTATCCTGTCTGGAGTTTCTGGACCGGGTTTTATTGGCCATTTCTGGTTTGCGATGTTTCGGATGACGTTAAAGTGATTTTGGATAGAAAATAGTTATTTAATTAGTTTGATTCAGTTTCTCATCTGGTAGTATCATGGAATGAGTATCAGACTACAGGCCAATAAGCCTCTAACCGGCATTTACTAAGATATTTGAAATGGTAATTTGCAGACAACTATGCTCTTTCATAATCAGCTGCAAAATTCATTCTGATAATCAACACGGGTACATCAAAGGTCGATTGACTGATACGGCCATTTATGAATTCATTACAAATATATTACAAGCCTTAGAATGCCCTGAAATGATCATCGGTCTCTTCTTAGACCTATCAAAAGCATAACTTTATAAAGAAATAAAAAAACTTTTCACAGGTTGGAATAAAAATCTATTGAGTAAACGCGTTTCGTCATAACATTGACCTTATCTCGTACTAAACTATGGTATTACAAAACAATCTATTTATACGAAAATTGAATATAACAGAGGGCTTTCTAGAGAAACTAAATAACAATATGCAATTTATTTAGAGTTATTGGTAGGTACATTGAACAGATTAAGAAGAGGAGAAGGGTTTACTTCAATCTGGTCGTTAACTAAGTTTCCGGAATTTTTATATTTATTGATGTATAGAGATTCCCAACAATTTCAGGTTTTTATAAACAAAATTTCAAAATTTCATATAAAACCAACAATAGCATTGGAAAATTGATTAAAAACAACAAATCAAAAATTCATAGAGATGAACGTTATGAAAAAAATCGAAGCTTCGGAATCGAATGAGTCTGAAGTCATTAAACTCTATTTTAATTATTAAATACTCTTTAAGAAGAACGGACACTGCCTTGAACGCACCAATCACAGTGAAGCATCCATGTAAAACAAACTGATTTGATTTTCAAAAGCATCGATGTAAACCTCCTGGATGGTCGCGCTAAACATCCACCGCGACTTACCTGCTATGTTCACTTCCATTCAACTCAATGTGTTTGTTTTACATGGATGTCGACATCGACCGTGACCGCGACCTCGACCTCCCCTTCCTCCGACTTACTTGTTATGTTCGTACCCTAAGTAAGGTCTTTCCAAGACCTTGATCAAGAATCAGTAGCTCCTAGAAGCCACACTGAGCAGATAAATGATCATTTGGAAAACAAAACTTCGTTAAACCTGGAAGTTTAAAACTAGCCGATAACACCCAAACTGATGACTCATTAATTCACCCCCCTCATTCAGTATTCGGTGTACGTCGGTTTAGACAAACATAAATACCAACATCAATCGACTATCCTGGACAGCGGATAATCTAAAACTCCGACCAATTAGCAACCGTATCCAGCCTATTAGGGCCGAAATGTGCTCGCTTGCTATTTCGCGCAATCTAATCTGAAGTTTAATTATAGAAGCAGTTGTAATTCCGCGATTCGCGAAACAAGTTTCCAGCAGGCGTAGATTGCGGATCGCCACGAATTCAACGGCGACGACGGCTTGGAGATATTAATTCAAGCTATTGGGGATCCATAATGTGGATACATAATGTAAGTAATTGCTCAACATCAGTTTGTTTACGGACTTGGGGAGCACGATATTGTGGAGAATAATTGAATTTATGGATGGGAATTTAGTGAAGGGGTGTTAGAAGGGATCGACTCTGCTCGAAATATTTGAGGTTATGTAACGAGGGGAACATCGTTGTCAGGCGATAACTATATTAGTCCATTTATTTATTATACGCATTCTGTCTATATTCATTGCACGATATATAAACTGAATATCAAATATTATTGGTGGAATCCTTTAAAGTTAAAAAAATATGTATTGCAATTTTATTATCATCCCTTCATCATTTATTTATTTTTTGTTTAATTTCTCTTAAACGTTGTAAATTAATTATTTGTGCCTGCTTTTTACATTACACGTAGCGAAAAGAACTTGTCAACCAGATACCCAATAAATCCTCTCTTCTTTTTTCTTGATAACTTGAGGTTACTTGAGCCTTGAAGGCCTTTAAAAGCGAACTAAATAATCAGATCCCCAGTTAGAAATGATCTTAAGGAAGCCATTTGTTAATTCAGTTTAAGCTACACGTTCATTGCCAGATATAGATGTTCTGACAGGTTTCTTGCTAGTGGTGGATGCTATTAGAGTAAGTAATGTCGCAGTGGAGGATTAATGAAGTTCTATGAGAAGGGGTGGTCTTTAAAGGTGTCATTGTGGGAGATCTGGGGAAAAAAATTGAAATTAATGACAGATATGTCTAAAACTATCGTCTTTTTCCATTGTGTTATCTCCTGCTTCTCACAAAACAAAACTCAACGTAAACGTACATCAAAACCTTTGTTTTTGATATAATTTGAGTAGTTTATTTGAACCCCTGCCCCCCTTCAATCCGCTTTGTACTGTTGTCAGCGAAGCTCACAGTTTTGGTTTAACGGTATGCATGTCTAAGCTTGCCCATCGACCGCAACATGTACTTAATTATTTATCTTTCATGGAGATAGATTCCAATCCACTTATATAGTGGACCAAAAAGACCCAATATTTAAGTTAAAAAAATTAAATAATAAGAAAAACAAACTAGTTTCGCCTGTTGACAACAGGCGAAACTAGTCGAATAAAAAGTTATTTTCATTTTGTGGTTTTTAGACAAGTTGTTTTCTTATTATTTAATTTTTTTAATATAAATATGAACTACCACAGAGTTGATTCATCGTCCATCGAATTTACCAATATTTAAGCTTCAATAGCCAGAAGCCATTGTTGATGGAGATATATAGGACACTGGCTAATGATTCTTGATAACTCTTGTCCAAAGATGTTTAACATAGATGGGTAAGTCAACTTTCGAATAGTTCTGGTGAACTTCTTCTATATTTTTGAAGTTATCGAGTTGTGCTGCTCCCCATTGTGAAGTAGTGCTTTCATTCTAACACTAGGAACGCGACATGTCAACAAAACTCTAGGACATCACATCTTCTTCCAGAAAGTTATTTGATAGATGTTAGTGTCTATTAGGTCAGAGTTGATTTGACGGGATACATTTCTTCTGAATTGATTGACTTTCTCTATCTAAACTGTTACCATTTGAGTATAGTTATCATTTCTTTTAGTGGCTACAATCCACGAATAACTTATTCGAAGAGCTTCTTTCCTTCCCTTCCATCAGTTGGTATTGCTGGAAATGATGGATGTTGTTCATGCTTCATCATCATGTGGATTTTGGAATCTATATGATAAAGGTCTCCTCGATGTTGAAGCAATTGACTGACCATTCGGAGTGGTGGAACTATAGTTACAATATTCCAGTTCATTTCTAGTTGCTTCTATTTGTTTTCTTACACAGTTCTGTTACGTTTCAATTTTGGACGACATTCTACTATCTCCAACGTGTTTATCATCTCGACCCACAACTTTGGACACGTCACGTTCACGAATTTCTGTAAATATTATACAAATGACTTTTAAGGTCAGGTGTGGGTTGTTACTCGGCTCCACATGCACAAATACGTTGCTTACACTTGCGTTACATAAAATACATTCTCGTTTTCAGCCTTGAAAACATACATAGCGCACTGGCAGGCACGTCGCCCACGCTTTGCGAACCTAGGTAATAAAAACACACAGAAATTAGGCCCGTTGCCAAAGTAGGCACACGACACTCTAATTTTATCTTGGGAGCTTCACAGGGGGTTCTCGTTTGTTTTTCTCGGCGACTTTTATATGGGAAGGATAAGAATAAAAATCGTATTCTTAGAAGTGCGAGGAAACAGTTCTGGAAGTGAAGACGATGATGAAATTATAAGGATAATGGATTGATTAGTAAAAGTTACCACTCTGATAAAAATTGGCGTGACTAGTGAGTGGAAGAAAATAGGACAGTAGGGGTGGATGAAATATCTGAATACAATTTACTCCAAAATACACAAAATTGGATATTTTGTCAGATTTATATATATAGAAAAGTATTAGCGTAGTCAAGAAGAATTGTTACGAAGTAACAATAATGAAACTTTATATACACAGCCGCCACTATGGATACCATTTATATTTTTGGTGGTGTACTTCAGAGCTCCAAGTTTTGGTTAACGCTATTCTTATTGCCCAATTATAATTGAAAGGATTATATAAATAGTTCGATGTTCATCTGTATGTATTTTCAAAATTTTATGTATGTTTACAGATGTTTTCGTTAACTGTGGACCAATTTTGAAAAATCTTTTTTTGTTTGTTGGGGTATACTTCTGAGTTAGTTTCATTTTCACAGGGTCAGGATCCAATGTTTGATTTCAGGTAATTTAAAGGAAAATTGTCGTCAGTAAATACTTGCAAGTTTCTTGGGCAGAAGTTGCGCTTACCATTAAGTGCGCAATTTGTTCTTCCTGCTACATAGCTTGAAGTTCTGCTATGAAACGGTACTTTGATTATCAATGATGGAATTTCAGGTAATTCGAAAGAAAGTTGAAATCAGAAAATACTTGCTAGTTTCTTGGGCAGAAGTTGCGCTTACTATTAAGTGTGCAATCTGCTCGTTCTGTTACATAGCTTAAAGTTCTGCTCTGAAACGGTACTTTGATTATCAATGATGGAATTTCAGGTAATTTGAAGGAAAATTGTCGTCAGAAAGTACTTGCTAGTTTCTTGGGCAGAAGTTGGGCTTACCATTAAGTGCGCAATCTGCTTGTCCTGCTAGAAAGTTCAAAGTTCTACTATGAAACGGTACTTTGGTTATACTGTACCTAGTAGTTAACGCTAAGTACGTATATATTCACTGAAAATGGAAGATTTTATTTAAAACTGAAAAACTAATATATGCACTACCCACTGATCTGTTTAAAGTCGATGCCAATATTCAGGTACCGTATAAAAATGTTGTAATTGTTCATCTTCTTTGGCAATGATAAGACTAACGATGAAGAAGTAGTAAGATTCCTTCGTAAAGCAGTTGTGTCTAAAAGAACTGCAGAAGATCTCACACTAGGTCGAGACTAAAATAGGTTATTTATATGTGGGACGGATAAGAATAAGAAATTTATTTTTAGTTATACCAGTAAACAATTCTTGAAGTGTGAACGGTGATGAAACCATTAGGACAATTGATTTATTAGAGAACTTAACGACTCAGATGAAAATCCAACTAGAAAGATGAAAGAATACAAGGTAAATAACAAGAAAAATACAATAAATTGCAGGAATTGAAAAGTAAATGATATATCTCTTACAATAAAGAGACTCTTGAACCAAATCTTCCACTGTAATTTTAAAATATAAAACTGTGGATTAAATTTCTAGAAACAAACATCTCCTTATTATTTTTGATAGTTCTGTTAATTTTGTATTCGTAATTCGTGAAAAATCAGCCATAAGAAAAAAATTGAGGTATAACCAAAAAGGAAAGGATTTCAAATGAAAATGTACTTACTTGAATATGTGAACATCATATCTAGCTGAGAAATTAAAAAAATAATCATCCGCAGTTTCTTGAGAAGAGCTCTCACATGATTTACACTATAATTTCATAGATTGCACCTGATAGAAAAAATGTTTACTTTGAACAAAGAAAGATATGTTATTAGAAGTTAACTCACTAATAAAAAATGGGAAAAAGTTAAATTATGTTCTTCATCATTTAATATCAGTATTAATAGATGATGAAACTTTACCGAATATTCCTTCCTGAAGAAGCTGAGAAGCTTTCAAAATAAAATTATGATTGTGTTAAAATGAAAGTAGCAATATTAATTAATGATTAGTTTTCATTGATAGAATTATTTTGTAAGATTATTACGTTTTTGTAATAAATACTTTGATAAAGTTTGTCATGACAATATTCATAAAATTCTGACATAATTCCGAGAAGGACAAAAATTTCAAATAGGAGGAATAGTAATTAAGGACAGTGAAAATGTTATTAAACCAGAACGACCTAGATGAGTTTCTTTTGAAATTTGCGTTTATTGGAAACATAGTTAATGATAACTCCTATCTACTCAAATGAATAATTAATTTATCGGTGCTTCAAACGATACTTTCAAAGATATCGCTTACTGTCAGTTTAAAAAAGAAATAAATGGATGCCTTGACTTTTTGTAACTATATTTGGATGAACTCATTGGATTCATTATGACAACTCAGGCTGTGTCTCTGACTTAAATAACCTAAGGACTAATAATACATTCCTAGTCGTTTTCTACATCTGAACGCATAAAAGTTCTTAATGGTTTAGAAAATATATCTGATAAAGCAGTAATGGCGTGATGGAGTGAAATAGCTAAAGGTACTTTACCCGATTTGAATAACATTTAGCTGAAAATGTATTATATAAACCACTTTCTTTATGTGTGCACATATTATGATCTACTATACTATATCAAAAACAATATATAATATTCTTTTGCCTTGTTCTAAATTCACTTTGTTTTAAATCCCTTGAAAATTATTTCGAATCAATGAAAGATATTTTATTTGAAAAAACTTTGAATAGAAAAAATGGGCGTGGAGCTGAGCTCCCTCACTAAGGGTGTCTTTGGTTAATTTGGACGTGAGATTGCGAGGAAACATGTCAAACTACTCAAATAGAATCTCTCTAATATCAATCAAATTCACGTACAAATATAACGGAATTTGTAGAGATGCGCAATTCTAGAAGATTCTCAAAAACGCATAGAAGTGCAACTTAAAAATAGATCACCATGATGCACTTCAACCTCATCATCAAAAAACCACGAAAACATGAGAAATCCCTACATAAAAGATAGTTGAAACTACCAAAAAGCACTTCTCGTATATCAACTGAATCCACCATATTTCAACCCTCTAATTTCATTTGAAACAGCTGTGACCAAAATGAAAAAAATAAAATCTCTATATAAAATATCGGCGTTCAGGTAATAGTACATTATGTTACTAGGAGTAGAAGGCTATCATTATTGTTGAGCCCAGATTCTTGCACTGCCGAGGCTGTGCAAGACATCACAAGACGTCACTGCTCCGAGTGACATATACTATTTTTTCTTCAAGCGTAAATTGAATATTGTGCCCATAGTGTCGAAATATTAAATTTTCTTGACAAATACTGACAAACATCAAATTAAATAAAAATTAAATGACAGTTCCTACCTACTTGGATACAACGCCCATAATAAGACGTTGCTATCATTTCTCATTATTTTATTACTAGTACAATAATGAGCGTTCATTATTTTACTAGTAAAAGAATAGGTTATTTCTACGATCAGTGTTGTCGAAAATAATATAGATATTATTATACGCTTGAAGAAAAAAATGTTTTTCCGCAAACGTCAAAAAAAGACGACTTTTTCAACCTCAGTTCTCAATGTTGAAGTTTGATTTCACAGACGTCCTTTTGTTTTTACTTTTTTGTCCGGCCGTGAGCGTACAAAAAACTACACTTTTTTGTACTCTGACGTCAATATAATATATATAATAAGAACGTCGGTCGGCCTACAGTTGGGTTCCGAATCCGACCTAATGTAATCTGTAAGAAAAATTGTACCTATTTTACTACAACAAGTTATTTCTCAATACTCCGGTACCAAGAACGCACAGTCCTATAAGGAGTAGATAAGTGACTTTAAATGTTTCTAACAATTATTTTGTTGAATTGTCAAATTTGTGTTGCCTTGACATCTACAAAACCAGTGTAAGCAAAGCAATCTAGATTTACGTTTATATATATATATATATATATATATATATATATATATATATATATATATATTTGGTGTTCTACGACTGCGCATGAAATTTTTCCTGAGTGACAGTCGTTTTTATGTTGGGTGAAACGTTGTTATATATATCTTGGGGATCTTGTTTTGGGGGAATAGTCCTCACTCTGCAAGGATTTTTGTGGCCCAGAAGATGGCACTGAGAAGCTTGTGTCGTATGAGACATCGATCTTCCTGTAGGGGCATTTTCAGGGAAAATAACATTCTCACAGTTACGGGCTTGTACTTGTTCAGGTGCCTTATGTTCATCCGCGGCCATAGTGAACTATTCACTGATTTTGAAAATCATAATAACACTAGGCGCACTCATTCCTATCTCCTGCCTCGGCTCGCCTTAACTACCTCACAACACTGTGCATCATACATGTGCATGAAAATTCACAATGCACTACCGCGCGAGTTCCGCTCGATTTCTCGGCTGCGACCTTTTGAAGAGGCGATCCGCAGATTTTTGATAAAACTGGAGCCTTACTGTCTTCAGGATTACTTTGATGCTTGTAGAACCTAAATATGATATGTTCGATTATTTCTGACCTGTTTTCTTTTATTATAAGATATTGTAATACTATGAGAATAAAATCCTATTATTATTATTATTATTATATATATATATATATATATATATATATATATATATATATATATATATATATATATATATATATATATATATCTAATAATAATAATAATAATGACTTTATTTTTCACAATGTACAATTTCGATTCATCCTGTTATGATTATACAAGTCCAACACTGTGAAAAAATGGCGAAGTCCAGGTTTGAACCGCTTCTAGAGTAGTTCATCCTGCTCCACTTAACCATTGTACGCCGATTGCGGCACTTATAATTACTTACTAAAATACTGATATAATGTAAACTTAAATGAATGTGATTTTCTTTAAACATAAAAAACAATGAACAGATGGCTTTAATTTTTACATTGCAAGGAAAAGAAATATTTAAATAATTCTTTCTTGAACTTTATCGGTTGAGTAAGTGACCTGATGTAATCCGGCAGCGCATAGAAATTCGGGCAACATTGAAAGAGAAACTCCTTTCAAAGTATGCAGTTCTATGGGCGGGAGGTGTAAGTAATCCTTTTGTTCTGATGTTGATGTTGTGTACATGCGATCTGAATACAATCTTGTTATACAAATACGGTGGGGATTTATTCGTTATAACTTTACAGAAGAAGCATGCTTGGTGCAACTTTCGTGTATCCTCCATGTTCAACCATTTTACATCTCTTAATTTATGAGAAATCCTTTCAAATTTTCTTATTCCATAAATCAGTCTCAAACACGAATTTTGTGATCTTTGAATCTTCCGCTTATCGTACTGTGTCAAGCTGTTTGCATACACCACATTAGCGTGGTGGAACCTGGACAGCACAATTGACTCACACAACATCTTCTTTGATTGCTCTGACAGCCCGTGACGACTAGAGTAAATTAATTTAAGGCTGGCGTATGCCTTCTGCACACATTGCAAAATATGCCTGCTGAACTTCATCGATGTGTCAAATATTAGACCTAAGTTTTTTGCCTCCTCTTTAATTGGCAATATATCGTTCCCAATCTTTATTTCTACTTGATCCTCCACTTTATCAATATATGGTTTGGAGCCCAGCAAGATAACATAACTCTTTAATGAATTCAAGTGCAGATGGTGTACAAGGGATAGGTCCTTGAATCTCTTCAAGTCAGCGTTGACAGAGGTGCATATTTGCTTGAATTCGATCCACCGAACTTGACAGATATAACTGTGTGTCATCTGCGTAATACTGTGCTTTACATGATTGCAGAGCACCAAGAAGATTAGAAGCATATACAGCGTATAATAATGGGCTCAAAATTGATCCCTGAGGGACTCCCCTGTCAATACTAAGCTCGTCCGAGGTAGCATTATCAACTCTAACACATTGTTTTCTATCATGCATGAAACACTCAAACATCCGTCTCGCTGTGTCCCCAAGGCCTATAAAATGTAGTATTGCGAACAAAATGTCATGACATATTGTGTCGAAAGCTCGGGAAAAGTCGAGAAGTACCAATATGCTAATTTCGCCATTATCCATCGCACGAAAAATGTCATCAGAAACATTCATAAGAGCCGTTGAGCAGCCGTGGTTCCTTCGAAACCCAGATTGTGTGGTCGGCAGGATGTCATTACCTTCAACTTATTCCACCAACTGCATATATATATATATATATATATATATATATATATATATATATATATATATATATATATATATATATATATATATATATATATATATATATATATATATATATATATATATATATGTATATATATATATATGTTATGCTATATAATTATCTAAAAGATTTATATATATATATATATATATACACAAATCTGTGTGTGTGTGTTTCTATATATATTGAAGAAAACTACATTTGAATTTTTATATATTATATATATATATATATATATATAATATATATATATATATAAATATATATATATATATATATATATATATATATATATATATATATATATATATATATATATATATATATACACAAATCTGTGTGTGTGTGTGTTTCTATATATATTGAAGAAACTACATTTGAATTTTTTCAGAATTTCTCGAATTAAATTCTTTTTATTTATTAAATGCAAATTGAGTAAAACAAACAGTTCCAGTATAGCCGGCATGGAAATAATCATAACATCGTACAAATATGACCGTGGAATATTGGTTTTAATATTACCAATCATTTAAATTGACATGTAACATTTTTGTTTTTACCTGCTTATTCATCCAAAACAATTCAACAATTATATACAGTTAAATTAATCAACTAGGTTATGCTTGTATTAATTTACCGAAATTCTACCCCAAAATATTTTGGCAACGATAATTCATGTTTTCGTTGAGTTGATTACGTTCTCGATAGATATAACAAGCTTGTTGAAATTCCACAAATAAATAGAGAATATTCATAGTTTATGCCAATAGGCATTGTTTAATAAACACGATAATGAAGACTTTTGAACTGTAGTACATAATAATTTCAAAGTGTGTTGGCATATGTTGCTTAGTATCTACATTTTAATTTTTATATTTTTCGGTTGTGTAATTATTATTTCACTTTCAAATAATTCGTTATAATAATCGGCAATAATGTGTAACCAACCTCCCTTTTGAAAGATATTTATGCCCTAGCTAGCAGGGAGATTGGTTAAACATATTAGGGTTCTGATTTGTTCACAGTAATAATAACAAGGTAAAATGAAAGGTATTTACTGTTTTCTTTTACATAAGACTTATCTTTTTTTTTATAATATAATTTTCCATCAACGTTTGAGATTCTTTAGGTGGATTGTACTCTTGACTTCTGCCCTATCTTTGTCCCAAGTTCTTGGTAGCTCCAGCTGTGGGTTGCCAAGGTGGATGTTAGTCCCAGACAAGGTGGTTTCTTTTGTAAACTCCAAACAAGGTGAATTTCAAACTTCATACAACGTGGCTTTTAGCTCTAACCAAGGTGGCTAAAATAATTCGGGGCAAATCAACATACAATCTCAAACTTAATATGTTCCAAGAATATCTGTAGGGTATCGATGGCCAATTCAAACTAACATTTAGATTTATCTCAAGCAAAGATGCTAAGAAAGACAGTATATGTTCCAACATTAAACTGAACATCAGATATGACCACGTGAAATTTGCCATCGTTAGCCTACAAAAATCTTGTGTCAAATTTAGGGAATGAAACAAGCAAATAAAGTAAAAATATTTTAAATTAAGAAATGCAAGATGATTATTTCAATATTGAAAGATAAATAATTTGATATAGATAAATGAAAAAAAATATGAAATGGCGGAAAAATGAAATAAGGAATCAATTCAGATTTTCAAGATAATGCATTTATACGAAATAATTATATTTCTTCTCATAACTTACCGTCTATCAGACGCCACAGATACTTAATAAATTTTAATAAACTTTAACAAACTATTCGTCTAATAGATATTGAATATAATTCTAATAGTTAACGACGTTACTTATTCAACAGTTATTTGGCTAAAGAGACCGATATTACGTGTTTCACGTGGAAATCCAACGCTATCCCCATACTCTCTTGTACGCAGGTCATTCATTCAGGCGTTTTATAGCGAGGAATTACGGTATTTGAATGCATAGTTCGGTAGTAGCGGTTAAGTGGAGAATTTACACGTTACAAATGAAATAAAATTAGTTTTCTGATAATTTATGACACACGCATTATTTATATGGGTATCCCAAAAAAAAGAATTCCACCAGAATAATTCGTTTAAAACTAGTTTTTCAAGAAGTTCTAAAAATGGTTCGATTTTTAATTTAATCATCAGCTCACATTATTACTTGTTCTTCAGTTGCCAACCCTGGTATAAATGTCACTATAGGACATGTCATCTAATGCATGAAGTTCCTCTGACATTTATTCATTTCGAATTCATTAAAAAAATAAAACCGGTCAAGCGCGATCAGACTCGGGCACCGAGGGTTCCGTACATAATTTCTTTTATTATATGATGTAACCAAAAATTTACGAATTTTGCAATTTTTCATTTATCTGCACTATAAGACGTTTCGTCGTACCAAATTTCAAGATTCTGAGTTCACGGGAAGTTCCCTTGCGAGTGTCGGAAATTTGCGGCATAAACGGCTGTATCTTTTGATTGCGTCGAATTAGAAGTTTGATTTTTTCACAGCTCCAAGGGACAGTAGATCTGAGTATTTGATATTAATTCCAGCTTGATATCTCCACGCCTTCCTGCGAACAAGGGTCTTGACAGACAGACGGACGGACGGACAACAAAGTGATCCTACAAGGGTTCCGTTTTTTACCCCGAGGCGAAGCTAAAGGGGTTATAGTCTCACGACAAAAAGCTGGTAACTGGTCCGATTTTAAAAATTCCAACGGATATCGATAAAACACATATGATTTCATTAGGGAATTTGAATTCCCAATTTTTACCAACGAAGAATAAAAAAATATAGCGTTTTTATCCCGAGGTGAAGCTAAATTCTCACTAAAAAAAGTTGGGATCTGGTCCGATTTTGAAAATTCCAACGGATATCGATAAAACACATATGATTTCATTAGGGAATTTGAATTCCCAATTTTTACCAACGAAGAATAAAAAATTATAGTGTTTTTTAGATAGGCATTACGACATGCGCATGCGCCAAGGTCGATATGTACGAAGTCCTACAAAACATGCGTCGAAGTGCTCTGTGTGCCACGGTAACCAAGCGAAGTTGATAGCTTAAGCTTGATTCTGCTTCCCATCCATAGAGATATCTTATCAATTTGATTCATAATTTGCAGCAAAATAAGCCGGGATAGGATATTCAAATTCGACAGTCAAACAATGAATTTTTTTGCTGAATTTTCACGGACTTTATTCGTAATATCGACTTATTAATACATTTATTGCAATTTTCCTTCATTTCATTCGTAAAATCGACTTTCATTGTTATTTAATTTATATAATAGGTACCTACATTCAAAAAATATTGACGACATGCACATGCGCCGAGGGGTTTTATCATTCCTAGTGCTACGCAGTAGGGTGTCCTTCATTTTAATATTTCCTTTCGAAGTACGGAACCCTAATGATGATAAGCTGAATACAAATTTTGTGATGATTATCAACAAAATTTCGGACCATTCAGTCAGAAGAACAGAAAATTGAAATAATCACAATTTTAGAGAAGTTGTGCCAAATATTCTTCATGCCAAGATTATATTAAACGTAATTTATAAACATGAATTAATGTAATTATTACAAAATTTGCAATAGATAATTTTAATCAAAATAGAAGGAAACTTGTGTGTAATTGATTTAAATCAAATTTCACCTTCCTCAAATTTCAATATTTCTGGTTATTTTCTATATTTTTGCCATGTCCTTGAACATGTTCTATTCTTTCTCAGATCACAATATTACCACTCTACCGTTATAAATTCTAGATCATTTCAGACTTCACATGGACTTATTGATTCAGGAATTAGGTATATTACTTAGAATACCTTATGTAGAAAAGTGATTTCCGATTGGCCTCCTTGAAACTCTGTACTTTTTGTTGCAGTGAATAGCGTTAATGATTGTTGACCCTATTTCTAGTCATCACGGTGTATTTTTTTTGCAATTCAAGTTTTATATTCTAGTAGGCTGCAAGCAAAGTTCTCAACTAATTTATCATATAGTTTTTACTTTGATATGGAGATTTGTCATTTTTGTGGATGATATTTGTTATTTGAAAAAACTGAATAACTTACTTGTTCTGAGTTAATTTGTCCGGAAATTATTCTGTATCTTTCAGTGTTATATCACGTTTTTGCTCTTGAACAAGGGATATGATTTGAGTAGTGAATAAAAATGGCAGTGTTTGTGTGAATCAATTTTTCGATTAGACATGTTCGATTTAGGTAGATGACATGGCTTATTTTCAAAAAATCGAATGGAATTAAATTACGATAGATATTTACGATGTTCTTCAAATTGGAAAAAAGACGCATGAGGTATGTGTTATTAAAAAATCTTCCTGCATTGTGTATTTCAGAAATCGAATTCTTTCATAATGAGTACATACTTTCAGTGCTGATAAAAGTTTTTAGAAATCTCAAATATATAAACAATTTTCATTTCATTCAACACTGAAAATTACTTGAATAGTACATACAGCTCACAAAGATTTCTATAAAATGAATTTTTTTCAAGAAATATAACTATGCATTGAACTATGAATCATAAGAAAAATACATTCTTGTTAGTAGGACTTATGATGATTATGAACACCTTTCCAGAATGAAATTACTGTTAATAGCTTACTTTGAGCTGAAAATGGTGGATAGGCTTTGTTGCTCGAACACTGTGTTTGCACTGTGGTAACATTTTCTAACTCAACCATACTAAATTAAGATTCAAGAGAGTTGCAAATTTATAAAAAAAATAAATTTGATTTTGCTCAAATTATGCTCGTAACAAAATAGAATAAGACTTTGAGTAACTATTCTATTAGAAGAAAAAATTGAACTGCTTTGGCGTTTTAGCCTACTAAGTGGCGAACATTTGATAAATCTGTTTTTAGACTTCCAAACGTAAAAGTAGAAGTCTTTTACAACGGCTTTGTCTGCTGTCTGTACGCATGCTTCAGCGGAAAAACGGTAAGAAATACAGCTTAGCTCTCACCAGATTCTGAACCAGGATGGTCGATATACCCTTAAAGTCGAAACCTCCGATGACCAATGACCTTCAGGTCGATCACGTGATCTAAGTATCTCGAGAACGGTAAAAGTTAGAGAAAAAAATTTAACATTATTATAAAAGCAGATAAAAAAAAATTCAAAAGAGTTACTTCCGCTTTGATTGAATTTTTTAAGTTTGTCCTATACGCACATAACCTACTACTGCCATTAAGTTTGCTCACCAGTTTGTCTTTTAGAAGTCCCGCTTTACGCTCACTTATGTGGCGTTGCTCACTTGTTTATTTATTAATATCGCTTTTCACTGTTTGTTTCGATAACTGGTAAATAAATAGACAGTTTTTAAAATGAAGTAATTTATATTACTTCATATATAAATGAACATTAATTAATTCCCTAGAAGGTGTGACAACTACTTATCATTTTCCACTTAGAATATAATGGATATGACTGATAAATCGAATTGGAAATGATGACTCTTTAATGATAGACCTCTGACGAATTTGGTTTGGGCCAGATACATTCCACGCACGCAAGGCTTGTACATTGTTTACACTCCAATATTATCACATTTAATATAGTTTTGTAGTTCAAAGCTCTTTCTCTTAATTATACGTTATACTTGCCAGATTAAATCCGAAAATATTCCTGGCACTGTTAATAGTTTTACAAAGTAATATATTCTGGTAAACATCTCGGTTTAACATTCCTTCGATAACTAGGAAACTGCTTCTCTATATTCTATTTATTATTGTCGAATTGGGATAGGAATTTTTGTACGAGAATTCTCTGATCTTGGACTATTTTATAAATGGCTTTCGAAGAAGATGATCCTATAGCTGTTTAGTCCTGCGAGATATGACAATTTGTCGTTTTGAACCATTTCTAGTGGTTATATCTGAAATACAGACAAAAAATCATCACCTCTTTTCCATGAGCTAATGATTGTAGATTGGCGATCCAAGTAGATAATAATTACAACTCTGTTTTATATTATACACCCTGCCTTCTACAGTTGAAATAATATATATATATATATATGTATAATTTATATATATATATAATATATATATATATATATATATATATATAATATATATATAGAAATATATATAATATATATATATATATATATATATATAATATATATATATATATAATATATATGATGTATTGTTTCCGATTCCTCCTAATTCGATTCGTGGAAGTAGGCAGATTGAGGCCACGATTCTGAATTATTCCCCCTCTAATTCTCCTGAAGATGGCTTCGCAAAAGGAGGCCGAACGTCGAGATTTTTCGAATCTTTTAACGACGCGGTTCATTCCGTGAACAAAGTTTTTCATATATATATATATATATATATATATATATATATATATATATAAAAAAGAGAAGTGTCGTGAGATACTCAGTTACAACGAAGTTCCATTTAGAAATATATTTTGTAATGAATAGCAGGCACAATGACATAAATTAACATCGCATTGAATGACATTTTTATTAAAGTATTCTCGGGTAGGGTCCTCTGTGCTATTAGAGCGTTTGAGAGTTAAATGGAAAAAAAATTATGAAGGAGTGGTAATAAAATATTTTATTGTGAATCTAAGAACTAATTATAAACTTAACGAGTAAATTCCATCTTAGTAAAGATTTGTTTGTGGTAGGTAACTTAAGTAGGATACATAGGTACATATGGTTGCGATTGAATTTTTTGAAATGATCTCGAAATAACTACATCGATATTGCTATTTCATCTTGAGAATTTTGCTGGTTAATTTTTAATTATTTAATGAAAATTATTTTAAAAAAAGTTGTAATAATGGCTCTGAGTTTTTATCATAAAAGTTGATTTTGAATATTTTTGATGATTATCATTATACCAAGAGATAGAAGATTATTTCTAGTTATTGTATTCGGATTGCCACTTCAAAATCATACGAAATCTACCCTGATCTTACACTGTTATATTTATAATTAATTTATAATTAGTATCTTACTAAAATATACAAACACTGGAACCTAACTTAATTATCACTGTCCTCAACTTATTCAACAATTTCACAATTCATTCTTTATTAATAAAATAACAACAATATCCATATACGAATACATCTGATGCGCTCGCCTAGCAACGCTGTCGTGTCAGTCGTGTCGGACATAGAACAGTCCAATCTTTTATAAATGTCTGAAGAGATATTTTATACAATATATGCCCCACAATTCAGCGATCAATTCTTTTCTGAATTAAAAAAAATTATTGATGGAAATTCCTGTTGTGTAGTCAAAAGAAGGATAACGTGAATAATATTTGTAGAAAAATTCGTTTTGTCTGTCTTCCAGAAAGTTCGTCATCCCGAGTTTCAGCATGTGGATCGAAAATATTCACCAATTCATTTACCGCTTCCGGCCGCTTTTGATCGCAAATGTTATTCTGAGATTTCCTGCGCCAGTTGAAAAATAGTTTTCTCCGAATTTAGACTGTCGTCTTTCCGATCTTTGTGATCATCGTGTATTTAGTCGAACTTCGAACTATGCCTCACGATCGTTGAAGTTTATTGCGGTGAGTTTGAATGATATATGCGGTTTTTAGGTACCTACACGCCACAGTATTTTCATGGGAGGTTTAAGCAGAACGCGAAATTAAGAATCATTTGTTCTTACGATTACATTACTGATGAGATCTAATAAGGTCGAAATAGACGTCCATTTTTTCGAAGTTGAGCAATAATTACATATGATTATGTTAATACGTGTTTATCTGTACTAGAGGTCGCACGGTAGTTGAAAACATTGTTTACACGACAGAGGGCGCAATTTTAGTTTTTTGGATTTGGAACAAAAATCATAACTGAATTAATAGATTTTTCAAATTGGATACGTTTTGAAAACCTGCTTTTCTAATGCAGCTCGCTGCGATAGAGATTTTTGATAGTATTGTACCATTTTGACAGCCTCCTGTCCGCTCTCGAGCTGACAATTTCATATAACGCCATCTCGTAAACTTTCGTGGTACTTATATTGCTGCCGATGGATGATATTTAATTGTAACCTCAAAAATCTTTTACCTAAGAAGGCGCTATATGAAATTATCCAAATGTTAAATGTTTTCATTCTGGTTAGACCACAGAAATCTTAATATACAGTAAGTATATATAGTATATATTTAATGGGTTAGACCAAGAATAGGGTTCATTTTTCACTTGTAGTTAATATGTGTACAACACAATGCCTAAAAAATTTTCGAAGAAAACATTTGACTTTCATCTACGTTCGTATATGATTTGGATGTATCAGAACAACAGTGGTCCAAGTCCATTTTACAAAGTTTTGATTAATTAAGATATTTGCGTTTGTGTTTATAGGTAATTTCTTGTTATTTATTTCAAATTGGATTCATTAGATTCTTTTTGGTGATATATTAAATTTTATTTCTCTTATACTTCATGGATGATAAATACAAAAACACCTAACTAATCAATCAATTAAGAAAATAAAATGGACTTAGATCAGTGCTGCACTGAACGAATTCATATTAAGGTGCATTGTTTAATCCAAGTCACGAGAATAAAACTGAATTCAGCTAAAAGATTTTATGTTATTTATTTTACTTGCTCTGAAAACATTCTTTTACAATTTTACAGAAAATAAATTTGAATTGTAGTCACAAATTAAAATTTGTGTGTATTAGGATTGCACAGATGTCTTTAGACTGAAACAAGTAAGTAAAATAAAGTTTATATCAAAAAACAATTTCAACATGAATATTAAAAAAACTAGCTAATCTATTCGTCAAATTGGTATTCGTTGTTGAACTCTTCATCACTCAACAACTGATTACCTACTCTGATCCTGACCATCTTGGAAGATAGTTCTTGTATTAATTTTAACAGGAAGATTTTTATGAAATTGATGAGAAATAGGTGGTATAAAAGGTAGAAGCTATTATTTTTCGTTCTTCTTTACTAAAGTTATGGCTCGTCGTTGCATGTACAGAGGCTCACGATTTACCGCTGCTAAAGATGTGAATTTCTTTACAACGCACTTCTTCATTAAGAAAATCTCTAAAAGTCCATAACATTTGAGACAATCTCTCTAAATAATGAAGAAAATGCTTGTCCACGTTTGAATTTGATGACTTGAATCTTCAGTTAATTAACTGAATTTTTAGTCACATAGTCACATCCACTAATTGAAGCAATACGTGTCCTGACAGGAAAAATAGGACTTGAGTCACCTTTGCTCTGAACATTTTCATTTTTAATTCACAGCAATACCAATCTAGTGGCATTTTAAAGGCAATTATTGAGGAGTGGACTCGGATCTTTGTTGCTCTGAAAAGGAACCGTATTGGGGGTACTGAATCGAGAATAAAACAGAAAATCAAAATTTTGGACTTGAACCACTGTTGTTCTGATGCACCCATTTTTCAAAAATAAAATACCCAGTGAAGTGTTTTCTTGCAGCAATTCTCTATATAAACATTGGCTATGTCCAATCTTTAACTCCTTCTTATGAGCAATAGGTACGCTCAAAAAGAGAATAAAATATTCTCTCCACGTATGACTATCTATTTTGACAGTACAAGATTGAATTGTGAAATAACTGAAGTTGTTTGAATGTTGATTTATTATCTATATTGATATTATAAAGGAGATACGTATTTATTATTATGTCCAGAATATAATTGTTTTCTGAAGGTTAGTTTTATGATTTGTGGAGACCGCTATTTGGTATAAAGTAATGAACATTTTGGCTTGTTTTAAATAATTCCTAATAACGAATCGGTAAGTGGAGTAGGCAGATTGAGACCACGTAACCGAAATTCCACTTTCTTCCTTAACTACTGAAGATTTCTTCACAAATGAATATTAATTATTAATATTATCAAGAGGCATGATGAATAGCCTATGTTTATTCTGAAAGAGCATTCTAGATACCGGTGAAAGAATTTTTTTTATCGGACTAGTAGTTTCGGAGATAACATTCTTTGGAAAATTATTTTAGATTTTACGATCGTGTTGCTACAAAAACAGAATAAAATACGCAGTGGTTTTCGATAATTTCAGACCTAAATATTGAATGAAAAAAATTTTTTTTGTGGTAATTGATACATGTATCATACTTTTGTATTATAAAGTTCTGTTATATATCAGGACATGGTCCAAAAAATTTTCAAGTTTTGTTAAAAAGTTGCTGCATGGAGAATCCGTACAGAGTCTCGCCGAAATAATTTACCGTTGAAAATAATGAACGAAAATAAAAAGCCAATTTTTCATTAATTAAATTTTGTTGAACCTAATTACTTAGGGCAAAAGTATATCACATTTTTCGAATATTGAGACTGTTACACGAAGTTAAAAAATATTTTCCCCTTAAATATGTCCAATGTAAATGAACTTGTTCAACTGATTTTAAAATCTGAATATAATTAAAATGAAATTTTGATTAATTAGAAAAAGCCCAGTATCGAATATCACGGACATATATTATCTGAAATTTAGAGTTTGTGTGTTTACATAATGTTTTTGATATATCATTTCAAAAATTATTTCAACCGGAGTTTTTAATTTTTTCTTACTGCAACTCCCCTTCCAGGTTACCAACTTTTCGCGAAGCGTTGTGTAGTGTATTAGTTATCAAAACCATGAAGAAATTTTTTTCTAATGAAAAAGATTCTAATTATCCCAATCATTCATCAGATGAGAAAAATTCATTCATTAGAGATTTCCATATGAACTTTTGGGAAGTCTTAGAAATTTAAAATAATAAGAATTCTGTTAACTTATAACAAGTAGACTTAAATTTGTACAAGTTTTGTCGAAGGATTACCTACCCCACTATGTATTTTTCTTGTTGTTATCGTTTTTTTTTAGGTACTAAAATTTATCAATCAAATATACAAGTTGACCATAGTCAGTTTGATATATTATATTAAAACAATGGTTAATAATAACAATTTACACATTTATTTAAAGAAATAACGCATGACGCACGTTTCGGTGGAACTTCAACTTCTTCAGATGCTAATGGCAAACTAACTATGTTTCTCTGTTATATCGAAAACAAGAAATTAATAGATGACAAATTGTGTAGAAGGGGTGAATAGAACGATGGTTGAAAATACTTATTAGAATAGGAAAAACCAATTCTGAACTGCTAGTCAGGTAGTTCGGTAATTTTGAAAACATTGAGAAGGGGGCTTGAAGTATGATCGATTTGGCTATTCAATAGGAGACCGGAATGCTTGTAATTATTTATCTGTAATGATTCTAAAAAATTAAGTTTAATTCCTTTACTTTCAGCATTTTTGCAAAATTTGCAAAATTGCGCCTTCTGTCGTGTGAACAAGATTTATTTCGCCCACAGTAGGGTCAACCCCTCAACCGATTTGAACCAAATCCCATCCAAGATATCATGCGAAACTACCTATTTACAAACTTTCAACACTATTGCTCTCAAATTGCGACCTTTATCGTGTAAACAAGATTTATTTGCCCCCCAGGGGTTTTAACCCCCCAACCAATTCGAACCTAAAACAATCCCATCCAAGATATTATACGAAACTACCTATTTACAAATTTTCAACACTATTGCTTCAAAATTGCGCCCGTTATCGTGTAAATCACGCTATACATACATACGAACATATATATATAATATATATATATATATATATATATATATATATATATATATATATATATATATATATATATATATATATATATATATTATATATAATATATATTATATATTATATATATATATATATATATATATATAATATATATATATATAATATATTATATATATATATATATATATATATATATATATATCAATTCATGAATTTATTGGCTGTTATAGGTGTGTATTGAAATTGAAATAAAACAAAATAGTTTGGACGTTTCGGAGGTTTTCCCTCCTTCTTCAGCATAAAGAGTATATATATTGTCTGTAATAAAAATAAACAAGTAGTACAAAATTTCTTCACAAATAACTGTCTATATATATATATATATATATATATATATATATATATATATATATATATATATATATATATATATCAATTCATGAATTTATTGGCTGTTATAGGTGTGTATTGAAATTGAAATAAAACAAAATAGTTTGGACGTTTCGGAGGTATTCCCTCCTTCTTCAGCATTAAAAGAGTATATATATTGTCTGTAATAAAAATAAACAAGTAGTACAAAATTTCTTCACAAATAACTGTCTATAAATACCTATTAAAATGATAAATTGATTTTCATTCAAGACAAACTGTAGTTTTCACGTCTTTTGACTTTTCTCGGTCGTGTGTCAATGTCAGTGTTGTCTTTGTTACTGTCGTGTCAATGAATATGTTCTTTTTCTTCCTATGTGTTTGGTCTCGCTAATATTGGTAGATATGTGTGACTTAGTTGTTTTACGTCCTGTCTGTCATTTACTGTGTTCTCTAAGTTCCATTGTATATACAGCATTTCCCAGAATTCTCTTTGTTTTTGTTTGGGTTCTATTCTCAAAATTTTAGCTTCTTCGTAGTTAAAGGTGTGTTTCGTTGCTGTCTGATGTTTGTTAAGTGCCGTTGTCGCGTTTTTGGTATATCTATGTGCATTTAATAAACCGATAAATCAAGTGAAAGGAACTTACAATAAACTGAAAACTTAGAGAACACAGTAAATGACAGACAGGACGTAATTCCATACCATTTACAAATAAAATATCACATCAAATAGGAAATATAATAGCTCCATATAACATGCAGGTCATACATAAACCGATAAATCAAGTGAAAGGAACTTACAATAAACTGAAAACTTAGAGAACACAGTAAATGACAGACAGCGCGTAAAACAACTAAGTCACACATATCTACCAATATTAGCGAGACCAAACACATAGGAAGAAAAGAACATATTCATTGACACGACAGTAACAAAGACAACACTGACATTGACACACGACCGAGAAAAGTCAAAAGACGTGAAAACTACAGTTTGTCTTGAATGAAAATCAATTTATCATTTTAATAGGTATTTATAGACAGTTATTTGTGAAGAAATTTTGCACTACTTGTTTATTTTTATTACAGACAATATATATATATACTCTTTTAATGCTGAAGAAGGAGGGAAAACCTCCGAAACGTCCAAACTATTTTGTTTTATTTCAATTTCAATAGGTACACACCTATAACAGCCAATAAATTCATGAATTGATATACTGGATAAAGATAGGTAATAAAGGAGTTGTTTATTTATAAATATATATATATATATATATATATATATATATAAGTCTGCTATCAAGACTTATGATGAATTTAAGTACGGCTGTTGATGCTAGCAATAACTGAAAAGTTTATTAAAACACATAATTACATACATTAAACCTATTCAATACATTATAACATTACCTGAATCAACAAACAAGTACATTAATTCACATATGAATATGTTTGTTTTCAACAAATATACAATATTTGACAGTGTCAAATTTATACAATTGAAAATGAACAGTAGTCAAGGTATCTGGATATGATGCCTTGATAAATCTTTGAGAAACCTTGCAACCCTGATATCCGCTCAGACGACTGCACTGAGCGCATCGTTAGGTTGGACGAAACTCCAAACTTACATCCCCCCTCCCCCACCAAACTGGTGTAAATTATATTCGGGAGCAGGACAGTAAGGGATCATTTTTACTTGCATGGAGAAAATATTTGATTCCTTTCTTTTGAAACCAGAGTCCTAATAATGTAGAGTAAAATTTTGAAAATTTTCTTTTTTATTTTAAAAAAGGACCATTCTGATTGGATCTAGCTTGTTCCGGTTTAGGCGACTTGAGTTTTGGATATATATAAGGTCTCCCTCTTCATATGTTATTTGTTTTCGTTTTCTTGTCATAATAAATTTTGTTTTGATCATCATGAACTTTTTTTGAATTTAAGAATGCTATTTCTCTATTTTCTTTTAAGTTTTCTAAGTTATTTTTGTTTAACTCAGGTGGTGAGAAAGAATTATCAATTCCGTTTAAAAGATAACTAGGCGTAAATTTTTGTGGTGCTATGAACTGTGTTATTATATAGTTTTCAATGCATTGCTCGGCTATATAATACTACGGTCGGTGTCTATTCTCCGAAATTTTACATCTAATTGAATTTACTAAAGTTTGATTTGTGCGCTCGTTTTGTCCATTTGAAAAAGGGCAATCTACAGCTGTAAATACGTATTTTATTTTTTCTGATTTTAAGAATTTCTTGAATTGGTTTGAGTTTATGCCGGAATATTGGTCGTTAAAAATTAAATTTATCTTATTTTTGTTTTGAATTTTTTTTAATTAAATTAATAAAGTCTTTCGCAGTTTGGGTTTTTGATGTAATTGCGAAAGCGTACTTTGGTAAAATGATCTA
Source organism: Cynegetis impunctata (assembly GCA_030704885.1). Classification (NCBI taxonomy): domain Eukaryota; kingdom Metazoa; phylum Arthropoda; class Insecta; order Coleoptera; family Coccinellidae; genus Cynegetis; species Cynegetis impunctata. The sequence continues at coordinate 870,276 of JARQZK010002911.1, forward strand.
ATTATCAAGTGTAATATCTTTTTGATGATTTATTTCCTCCGAATCCTCCTATTGTATCAAGAGATACTATCTGGAATGGCTCCGAAGCTAGGCCTAGTTGGGACAGGGGTTGTTTGAAATTTCCAAATCTTGTTTTATTTTATTTTATGCATGTTTCACATGTTCGACAAATAAGTTTTATATGTTTGTGCATATTTTTAAAGTAATATGTTGGTGTCAAAGTTAGTGTTAATGTTTTTACACCTATGTGGCTGTTACTATGTATTTTTTTTAATTAGATTAATACCCGAAGTCCTCTGTAATCCAATTTTTGTTTGTTATTTAAGGTTTTATAATAAAATATTATTTTTAGTTTCGAATTTTTCATTTTCTTTTTGTAATTGTTTTTGGTTGTTTACTACGTCATCTAGCGAAACAAAGTTTTACTATTTGGATAGTAGATTCATTATTAACGTTATTTTCTAAAAACTGGGTTACGTGAAAGAGCATCCGCTTCTGTATTCACTTTTCTCCTGGGTTATATATTATGTTAAAATCGTAGTTTGATATATAATTTAATATTGTTAATAATTCAGGGTCCTGACTTTTTTTTTATATTGAAATTTTCAAGAGTTTATGATCAGAAAAAGATAGTAATTTATGACCCATTAAGTAGTACTGCAAATATAAATATCGATTCTTTTATTGCAGACATTCCAAGAATATTGCACGTTTATTTTTTTGTGATTGAGTTAATTTTTTTTGAAAAAGAAAATACTGGTTTCAGTAAAATTATCTTTTTGAGGTTTGTTTAAAGGATTGCTCCCACTCCTTCTTTTTGACGCATCTGTAAAAATGTATATTGGAAGTTTCGGATCGAAGATCGCAAGTATTGGTTCTGAGCTTAGATAATTTTTTATTTTATTGAAATTTTCTTCGCATTTCCGTGACCACTCAAATTTTACGTTTTTTCTAATTAAATTGTGAAAAGGCTCGAGTATTATTGTTGCATTTGGAATGTACTTCAAATAAAAATTAATTTTTCCAAATAGTTGTCTGAAATTTTTTTGATTGCTAGGTATTGGCAAATTTTTCATTGCAATTAAATTGTCATTTATGGGTCTTATTATATTTCCTTCTATTTCATGACCCAGATACACAACTAAACTTTTAGCAAAAAAGCATTTCTTCCTGTTCAATTAGAAACCCGCATTTTTAATAGCCATCAGGGTTTTATCAATATGAATTAGGTGTTCTGAGCTATTTTTTGAAAAAATTAGAATATCATCCATATAATTCATTGCAAATATATTGAGATTATTCTTGGAGATTACGTCCCTCAGTGTTCTCTGAAAAATTGACGAAGCCGATTTCAACCCAAATGGTAAACATGACCATTGCCAGTGTCCGTTATGTGTGATGCATGCCGTCTTTTGTTTATCCTTTTCTCTAATCGGAATCGACCAAAACGCCGAATTTATGTCGAGTTTTGTAAAATATAAGCAATCGCGCGCTAAAAGTAATAGGTCATCTATTATGGGAAATGGATGGCATTCTGGAACGATTATTTTATTTAGTTCCCTATAGTCAATACACAGACGTGATTTTTTTTTCCTTCCTCCCTTCTTAAAAACAAGAGTGACAGGAGATGCATAAGGACTTGAAAGAATATTCTATGAGACCTGCTTCTAGAAGAGATTTTATTTGTGTATTTATTTCTTCTTTATCCTGCAATGAGCATTTATATGGTTTTCTTGCAATGTATTTGTTTTTTGTAAGTTTTATTGTTGCCTCGTAGTTTGTTACGCGCCGACATCAATACTTGTTTTCAGCGAAAATAGTTTTTTCATATTTGTCTAATAGATATTTCAAAGAGTCTTCGTTATTGTCTACATTGTTATTGCAGTATTTAATTTGGATTTCCTTAAGTGAATTAGATCTTTTTTTCTTCATGTTTTTGGAAAAATTTCTAATTTTTCATTCTGACATAGCCTAAATGTTTTTAATAACATCTAATCCCAGAAAGAATATCATCTTGAAATGATTCACTCTTTATTATAAAAAGAGGCCATTTTTTTGAAATATAAATATTTTTCAAAATTTACTATAATTGAACCTAATGTTTCAGTGGAACTGAAACCGTATTTATTTTTTTCACCCCACTTAATATTTTCATTTAATTTAGAGTCTTTTCACAGTGTTATAATTTATCACCGATATATTGGCTCCATAATCATAAAGTGCGATTACCGGATAGTTGTTAAACTAGAACATTCAATTTAATAAGTGGGGTAGTTATTCGTTTTTTTGATTCATCACATGATGAAATACTTTCTTGGATTTCCAAGTATATTAACCATTTTAATTTTTATCATTTTTAATATTTTCCTTATGTTTTTGTGATTTTATTACGACACATAAGTTTTCTGGATGATATCAGTTTGGGAAACCCCTATCTTTGCAATAGGAGCATGGTTTCAATTCCGATTTATTCAAAAATTTACTTTGCGTTTTATTTTCAATTATAGAGATATTTTTATTTTTGTTAATAACCAAACTTTCTAATTGTCGAATACTCGACATCAATTTATCTATTGAGTTTGAATCTCTTTTGTTAATGTTTGACCTTATATGAGATGGCAAACCCAATACGATGAAATTTATTTGGCTATTCGTAGTTAATTCAGGATCAGCATCTATAAGTAAGTTAATTTTTTTAAGTGCATAATCTAACATTGGCCCATTAATATATCGAAAAGTGTAAGCATAATTTATTTCAACCCAACCTATGTCTGAAAAAGTGTTCAGAAAAGAGTTTTGCCAAAATTCCCATGGATGCGAGATGGTGTGTGTTTTTAGAAAAGCAAGAAACCAATCAAGAGCCGATCCGTCTAAAAAAATTTTCAACACTTCTTGATAATGTATGCTACCTATTTTTAAACGATTACATTCCTGAACAAATAGGTCTAAAAATATTTTCGCATTTTGATTTTTTCCCGAAAATTTATCCAGAATCATATCTTTTACAACTAAACTCAAGGATTTGTTTTCGACCGATTCAGGTTTAGAAATATGAGATGAGATGGGGATGGGATCGGTGCGAGCCCGTTCCTCGTCCAAATAAAGACCATTAAAACATATGTTACCCTCCTCATCTATGTAATTATATTTTTGAGTTCATTCACCAGTGTTATCCATACATTCCGAAAATTTCCACGTGTCTTCATGCTCTTGGTTACATTTTTCACAACGCTTGTGTCGAATAATTTCTCGTGATACTCCTTAAGTAGATACTCCCTTGGGAATTGAAAAAATTGTATCCTCATTTTCGAGCTGTATTGTGACCACCTTCACAATCGTTTTTGCATTCAGACAATCGGATACGAAATGAAATTTCGCACGTGGTGAAGTCATGCTTTGTATGTTTGTTGATTTATAAGTCTCCTATCAAGACTTATGATGAATTTAAGTACGGCTGTTGAATGCTAGCAATAACTGAAAAGTTTATTAAAACACATAATTACATACATTAAACCTATTCAATACATTATAACATTACCTGAATCAACAAACAGTACATTAATTCACATATGAATATGTTTGTTTTCAACAAATATACAATATTTGACAGTGTCAAATTTATACAATTGAAAAATGAACAGTAGTCAAGGTATCTGGATATGATGCCTTGATAAATCTTTGAGAAACCTGGCAACCCTGATATCCGCTCAGACGACTGCACTGAGCGCATCGTTAGGTTGGACGAACTCCAAAACTTACATATATATATATATATATATATATATATATATATATATTATATATATATATATAATATATATATACTTATATATATATATATATATATATATATATATATATAATATATATATATATATATATATATATATATATATATATATGTAAATATACACTCATGGACAAAATTATCGAATATTTTTTTAAATCATTATTATTTCAAAATTAATTTAAATAATTGCCGTAAACTTACATGTGCTGATTTCAGTTATCTAGTAGGCTGTTTACTCACTTGATTTAACATATTTGGACGTTTAGGTAACATTAACGGCGAATTATAGTGAATTAAGCTTGGAATTACGTTACTGTAGTGTAATTAACTAAGTAAAAGCAAATAGTGTATGTAATTGTTGCTATTGAAAACATCAGTATGCCACAAGTTAGACACTGTAATGAAGTTGAAGCGGTGCAAATTGTAACTCTATATAACGAAGGATATAAACAAAAGGACATCGCACGACGTCTCAGAAGAGGTCAATCTACAGTATCGAATATTATGAAGGTATGAAGAGACTGGAAATTTCGTACGTAGACCTGGTCAAGGGCGCAAGAGGTGTACCACAGCAATTGATGATCGATTTTTGATACTTAATTCTCTACGAAATCGCACATTGACGTCGACGCATTTCAAATATGACTTACTAAATGTGAGACAAATTAATGTAAGTTCAAAAACAGTTAGGCGAAGATTAAAAGAAGCAGGTTTTAAAGCCAAGACGGCCCGCCAAAGTTCCACGTCTTCTCCAAAATCACAAAGCCGACGATAAGAATTTGCTAGAAGACATAATCAGTGGGAATATCGAGAATTGGAAAAATGTTCTCTTTATGGATGAGACTAGAATTCAGTTATGGAAGCCAGATGGACGAAACCATGTTTACAGAAGAGTTGGAGAACGATATGCTTCCTGCAATCTCATAGAGACCGTTAGTTTTGGCGGTGGCGGTATAATGCTCTGGGGCGGTATTTCTTGGGAGGGACGCACCGAACTCGTGAAGTGATTGGACGAATGAAAGTGACTTGTATATTGAAAACATCCTGCAAGATCATGTTTTGCCTTATGTCGGCCATATTGGATATGAAGAATGCATATTGATGCACGATAATGCTCGGCCGCGTGCAGCTGACATAGTTGACTAATACCTTGATGCAGTCACAATTCAACGATTAGATTGGCCACCATATAGCTCCGATTTAAATCCAATAGAAAATACATGGGACTATCTCAAACGCCGCATACGACGAAGAAATCCTGTTCAAAGTACAATAGGCCAGCTTCGGATTGCTGCACAAGAAGAGTGGAATGCAATTCCTCAAGAATTTATCCAGAACTTCCTTAGCAGCATTCCGAGAAGAATGGAAGCAGTAATTAGAGCTCGAGGGTCAGATACTCGTTACTAACTGTGTTCTTATTTCAGTCAAAAGACTTGAAATTGTCCTCCAATTTGTATTTAAATATGATGTAAATGTCCTTAATTTTCATAACATTTAGCATTAATTTTTTTCACGATTTTCTTCTGATTAAAACTTAAGATTGTTCACTGAAATATTTTTAAATAAACATTTTCTCGTGAATGATAAGTATTTAAATGACTTGATTTATCAGAATTTATTTTTTCAAAAAGAGATTATGAAAAATTTAGAATATTCGATAATTTTGTCCATGAGTGTATATATATATATATATATATAAATATATATATATATATATATATATATATATATATATATATATATATAATATATATATATATATATATATATATATATATATATACAATATTCATCCCTCGTGCCGAATATTTCCCTCCGGGCGTAAGGATCTATATAACGCACTTCGTACATAAATAACAATTATTTTTCACTTGTATATTATTTGTTGATTTTACCTTAGATACGGTTGCTATGAAACACTCATTATGCCCTGGGGCGTAATTAGCGGGCATTATGGATCATAACGCCCGCCAATTGCATGAGGAGAAATGAAGCAACTTCCATTGATTAAATACTTCATAGTCCTTGTCTTATACGACTCTGGATTTCTCCGGCAATTAATTATTTGCAGCTTTGGCTGCATTTTCTATGATATTCTTGGGTGAATTCATTTTCATTTCCTTTATTTCTATAAGACTACAAAAAGAAAGCAGCAATGACATTCACTAAATATGATGACAAAAATATTCACAAACGTCAAAATATCAACAAATGACATGCCTTCTATGAGAAGGTAAATGGAAAGTATAGGAGCAATGAACCGATTTTCAAATCGATTTTTCATTATAATGAAATAATTTTTTCGTGAAAAATAAAATCTTGTATGCATCACGTGCGTTATATAGATCCTAACGCCCATCGGGCGTTAGGATCTATATAACGCACTTGGTACATAAATAACTAATAGTATTTGTTAAAATCAAACATATTTTCATCTGATAAAACTAAGTCCGAGGCCAGATTATTTCAGTGTAGCAGATAGATCGTTTGATTTATCGAGAAATAGCTTTTTCCTGCGTACTCCGCCGTACGAAAATTCTCAAAATACGAACAGAACACAATTGACCGATGCGTTTTAAATAGCCGTTTTAACTTATTTATAACCTGGACCGATATAAACGGAACATTTGGACATGAAACGGAATTTGATGTGAGAGTATTTTTCCGACTTATCTGCCAGGTCGGTCACGAGATTTGGCGAAGTTGCTACTCCGATTTATCATCAGAGTTGTTTCGGGAAGTCGTAGAAGGTAGAATTTATGATCAGGAAACCTCCAGTTCGAAAATGGGAATCTTTGACTCCAGCTAATTTTTCAGTTAATAAAATATCGCCTGGCTCCGAAGCTTAATTAAAGTATCGAATTTTCATTGTTATTCGGACGAATGAAGGAAAACTTCTGCAAATTGAATTTCGAAAAATCAATTAATTTTTAATTGCCAGAAGTTGCACAATATTGAAATTAACTTCCATTGGAATTGGATGGAATCTTTGAAATAAATCGATATATTAAAACAATGGTTAATAATAACAATTTACAAATTTATTTAAAGAAATAACGCAGGACGCACGTTTCGGTGGAACTTCACCTTCTTCAGATACTAATGGCAAACAAACTATGTTTCTCTGTTATATCGAAAACAAGAAATAAAGATATGAAAACTTGTGTAGAAGGGGTAAATAGAAGGAAGGTTACAAATAATTATTGGAATAGGAAAAACCAATAATAATTCAGGAAATCATATAAAAAATAATAAATCCAAAGTTCATGAAGATAATAAATGGGGAGTTTATAAAATTAATTGTATAAAGTATAAACTTTAAAATAAAAACACTTGGCTTATGTTTCACAATATAAAAAATATTTAGATACCTACTGTATTTAGCAGTAACGAAAAGTCGACATGTTTCGAGTTATGAACTCATTATCAAGACTGACTACAGGAGAGTATTTATTGCATCGTAATTTATAAAACAGACAAAAGCAAAGGTGATACCTGAAAATCAATTTGTTCGTTTACAAGGGGTAATTGACTATTATGGGAGGAACTTATTTCGAGAATTTCAAGAAGGTCAAGGCGTTTACCCTTGTTACCTGAATGTAACAATTTGGTTATGTTGAAATCCAGGAAGTGATTGAATTTTATACAATGTTCAGAGAAGCCAGTGGTATTTTTGTTTTGTAAAATTGACTTTTTATGTTCTTCAACACGAATATTTATATTCCTTCCAGTTTGTCCAATATAGAAAACAGGACATTCGTCGCAAAATATTTTGTATATACCACTGTTTTCTCCGATGTTAGATTTTTCTTAATTATTGACCAAGAATGACTTCACGTTTCTTTTATTTGTACAAATTGTTTTAACGTTATTTTTCGATGGTCTGTTACAAATTTTGCTACTCAAATTAGGCACATAATTTATTGGGAAGTATTTTTGTTCTTCATTAATAGTTTGCGTGGGGTATATTGAATGCAACAGATACTTTATTCGTTTTTTCCCAATGAGCTTGTCGATAAGACTTTCATTGTAACCGTTATTGATGGCTAATAATTTAATTGCATTAACTTCAGTTTGAAAATTTGTTTCCGATAATGGAATCATGAACAACCTATGTATGAACGAATGAAAAGCACTGAGTATTATTTTAATGTGTTGGTTACTGTCGCTGTGAATTAAAGTATCTGTGAAGGTTGGTTTTCTATAAATGTTGAAAGTAAGAGAATTCAAATTCCTAGCAATCTGAACGTCTAAGAAATTCAAGGTACCGTTTTCGTTTTCTTCTTCTTTTGTAAATTGAATCGTATATGTAGGTATATATCCTTCAATGAGCAAGTCAAGTTAATTATCTTCCTAGAAAACTGAATAACTGAATTTAACACGAATAAAATTTTATCTAAGCTACACAGCGCTTCCACATTGAAAAATTCATGTAAACTTTCATCTCAAAGTTCCATACAGCAACAGCTTTTAAAATACTTATACAAAATCGTTTAATAATTCATGTAATTGAACATCCACGGCAACGATGAGCATGGTCTAGATACTTTTCCTCCCATTACAAAAGCGGACGTAAAGAACAGTTTTATAATGTACATAGTTTTCAAGTTAAAAGTTTAAAATCATCCCATAAAAGTTAGTTATGACGGGCATTCATGTGTTAACTCCATTCGTATAAAAGCTCGCCGTCAGTACTTGTTTCAGATATAGCGAATATCCAACTTTAGTAACGTCAGAGAGAAAGAGATAGAGTAAATGTCCAAAAAGCGTCCAGAAAATTTTGGAATTCGATGACATTTCTAGTTATTGCAGATTTTCATATTAATCTATCGTATTTCGTATTGGCTTTCTGTGTGTTTCTTTGTATGTTTGTAGTTGGCTATTGATCCAATTTGCAAATGGAATTTGCAGTTGCACGAGAATTCTATACATATACTTAGGCCAAGCTACAGAGATTTTTTCATGTAAAAAGTGTTAGAAGAAAACCAGCTGCTCCATTGTTTGTAAAATAGTTCCTTATGATATAGTGATATGTTTTTCACTCGACTTTATTATTTATAACTTTGTTATCAACAATTTTATGCAAAAAATGCATTTTTTTAGTTTTTTTGCTTATAAAAATGAAACTATCAGAGTAATCGTGATGGTGTTAATAGACTAATTGTAGAAAATGAAAAGACGAAGAAATTAGAAGTAAGACGACTCGATCAGACCCTTAGTTTGAGAGGAAATCGGAAAAAACTGGCCAAAATGCAGTTTTTTCAAAAATTCTTAACTCGCTTATTTTTTGAGTTATTTCAATTTACTAAAAAGATTTTGAAAGTAGAATTGTCATTGTTCAAAACGTTCGTCTTGGTTTTCCATAAAACGCTGAAAAATATGCAAAAAACGGCCTAGCGCGTGAGAGTAGTTGAAGAGTGGGGGTTTACAATTATTATCTGACAACGTTTAGAAATTACTGTCACGTTCAAAATGCCGACGCTTTCGAATGTCATACTTCTCCTTGCCTGCTGCTCTACCCCCACGAAGTTCTTTAGCTGTTAGTTGGTGAAAATCCTTAAGGATGTTATTCAAAAAACCCCGAACTACCAGCACAACCGTGAGAATCTCTGTTTTCAAAACAAAATGTATAGTTCCCAGGACTGTTGGGTTAAACATTGTATAGGTCCTGCTAAGACCATTCTAAAGCTTTGTCATATCTAGTGTTCTGACCCTTACCTGGAGCAATTGAGCTCACCAAGAGGTCATTATAAATATTTTCTTGTTCAGAAATTACTGATCTATACGTATAGATATTTTCTATTTACTTTGAAGCCCCCTTGTCTCACCGATAAGTAGTTTTGACATAAGGATCGCGAAATTGCTATCTAAAAGCAATTGTAAATTGAGCAATATTTTCGAAAAATATAGTTACACATTAAAAACTAATATTTAAATTTTAGCAGGATTTCAATTTGAAAACCTGCTTATTAAAATGGGCGCGTTTAGCAAAGTTGGACCTAGGAACAGGATACTTTTTCGCTTCATGACTTTCTATGATGCTTGGCACCAAAAACTCAATTTTATATATACATATATGAGTACCTTGGTTTCAAAACCGGCCACCTCCAATTTTTTTCAGTTGCGGCTTTTTGCATAATATTGGTTCTTAAAGCACAAGCGCATATTTTTTCATCTGTCATCCGCGTCAAATACGGCCATCTTCCATTTAGAAAAGCTTCTGAAGTTTAATGTTTGCATCAAAACTGGCCACCTCCAAAGATGCTTGTGCATCAAAAGCGTCCAAAGCCATTGCCCGCCAGAAGTCGAGCATTCTGTCGCGTGAAACTACTAACATAATGTAGCCGCCTGGACAGTGGCATTTTAAATTCGCACCCTCAAAACGTCTTTTTATTGTAAGAAATAAAAAACGAGATAATGTCCTTATTCAAGGGGAATTTGCGTATAGATCACAGCTAGGAAATTATGGTGGAGTGTGTAAAAAGGGCAAAAACGTTGGGATGGCTAATCCTATGCAGATTGCAGCCGGAAAGGCTCTTAGTATACTAAAAGTTCGAGACGTTGAAAATCTTCTTAAGAAACATTATGGTCAAAACTGGCAGCAAATAGACATGCTGAAATTTTACAAAAATATAATAAACAACCATCGTCCCTCTGAAACCCAGGAAGAGGAAGAAGGTAGATTGTGTGAAGAAACACCGGAAGAAATTTAATTGTGAATTTAAATTTTCCTGTTTTTGCTTTTGTTTTCTGGGGATTTCAGACGTTGATAATTGTGTTCTATTTTATACGAATGTAATTTTTGTTACAATTTATTAGAATAAAGTTTATTTTGCATAATTGCATATTGCATAAATTTATAAAAATAATTTTGAGACCAAAATCCCGAAAGAAAATTTTTTAACGGGTGCTTAGGTTCAAAACCGGCCAAATCCAAAAAACTATTTAAAACTGTGTGTAACCTAAGACAAATATTTCATTTTCGCTTATATTAGCTCCCAGTGTAATCCACAAGTAACCATTTAAAATAGTTTTCAGCTCACAGATGTTTCAATGGAACGAGCTACAGTTTTTTGGCTCTCCTGAAAACTTTCCAATTTTGGAGATGGCCGGTTTTGAAACCAAGGTACTCATATATATATATATATATATATATATATATATATATATAACAGAATTCTTCGTGTTAACGATACACGTTCGTGGCAATAAAATGAAGTGAACTAGGACATTTATTTGAAACTAATCAAACAAACCTCCTAGCGGAGCTAGTTATATTCATTTGCTACCTGTATAAGGAATAAAATTGGAGCGCTTGTTACTAGCGGTGTGTATATGTTGCATTACATCGAATTGATCTGTCAACTTTACTCTTGCTTAGCGAATATAGTAACCACCTTCGGGTCTCAGGACGTACGATTTCTCGTTGCCGAAATGTTTTCATCTTTCTGTAACATGTGGTTCATTTGTTTCCGGCTGGTGGCGCTGTGTTATATGCTATATAGTCACTTGAAGGAAAATATAAGAACGTTTGAAATATTTGGTTGGTTATCACTTTCGATGGATGGATGATACTGATGAGCCCCAAATAAGGGCGAAACAGACTGTCTTTCATTTCCATTGATTGTGATGAACAACTTAATGTTTCTAATATACACCGTCCAAGGTATATGGAGGCATTTCGATGTTTCGTGATCTCGTATAACCAGCTCCGCTAGGAGGTTTGTTTGATTAGTTTCAAATAAATGTCCTAGTTCACTTTATATATATATATATATATATATATATATATATATATATATATATATATATATATATATATATATATATATATATATATATACAGGGTGATTCATTAATATGTGTAAATATTTTAACTGGAAAATTTAGACCTCAAAATATGAAAATCTAACCCAATTTGCTCATACAAAAAATATTTCTCCTTACTGATTTACAGGGTGTTTTATTTAGGTTATTAAAAATGAATTTTGTTCATTACTTCAATGCTGCTTGATATTTCTTTATGATATTTGGCAGTAAGTTAAAGTAGTTTGGAACACATCAAATAATAGTCAAGAAGACTTTCTCGCTATCACCAGTGGCGTACAGCAGGGGCACGGGACGATTTCTCGTTTCCTAAATTCTACGCCACTGGCAGAATTGTCATTTTAGTATAATTTTTCGATTCTCCAATATTTTCTCTGTAAATAAGGCACTCCTGTGTCGTAACGCTAGAGCCACTATTTTTCGAGATATTTAAGGTTGAACATATGGCTGCACAATTCTTTTGATTTTTATGTCCGAGTAATGTCGGTGTTTTTGTCATACATGTATTACGTAAAATACACATTATATCATGAAGAGATATGAAGCAGAATTAAAGTAATGAACAAAATTCATTTTTAATAATTTAAATGAAACACCCTGTAAATCAGTAAGGAGAAATATTTTCTATAAATAAAAATGGGTTAGATCTTCATATTTTGAGCTCAAAATTCTTCCGTTAAAATATTTACACATATTAATGAATCACTTTGTATATATATATTATATATATATATATATATATATATATATATATATATATATATATATATATAAGAGAGGGGAAGTCTTTGCTGACCAGTTAGGATAAAGCTATGAGAAAACTCGTTGGGTACGCAGCATGCAGGAAGTATACTCTTATAACACTTATATATATATATATATATATATATATATATATATATATATATATATATATATATATATATATATATATATATATATAAAATATTTATTGCCGAATAATTTAAATAAGTCTAACAAAGTTTAATGGGAACTCAGCAAGGGCATCAAAAGTCGAATCTTTTTAGCTATACCAATATATTTCGACAGTACATTGCTGCCTTCCTCAGGGTCTAAAAACAAAAAACAAAAACTATGTAACAAAGCACACTTTCAGATTTCAAACCACTTACAGCTATTGATCAATAATAAGTAAACTAAGCATGCAAAACATTAAGAGTGATGATAATTTAACATGATTAACAAAACTAAATTTGAATTTACTACGTTTATTATCACAAAATATTTTGAAAAATATAACACTGCGATTGCAATTTCGGTCACTAGACCATCATCGGGCAGATTGAGTTAAGAACTTAAGTTCTTAACTCAATCTGCCCCCAACTCAATCAAATATTTTGTGATAATAAACGTAGTAAATTCAAATTTAGTTTTGTTAATCATATATATATATATATATATATATATATATATATATATATATATATATATATATATATATATATATGTTCATATGTATGTACGTATGTATGTGCTTATGTATTTTAGCGTTGTTTACACGATAAAGGGCGCAATTTTTAAGCAACAGGCATGAAAGTTTGTTAATAGGTAGTTTTGTATGATATCTTGGAATTCGTCTTGGTTGGGGGGCTGACCACCTGTAGGAGAAATAAATCTTGTTTACGCGATAAACGGTGCAAATTTGTAGCAAACGAGTTGAAAGTTTGTATCTAGTATTAGTTTTGGTTCGAATTGGTTGGGAGGTTGACCCTCTGGGGAAGAAATAAATCTTGTTCACACGTGCAGGTTGCAATTTAGGAGCAATAAGGTCAAAAGTTTCTAAGCAGTTATTCTCGAAAGATATATTGGATGGGAATGGTTTTGCTTTGAATTGGTTAGGGGGTTGACCCCTGGGGGAAGAAATAAATCTTGTTTACACAATAGAAGGCGCAATTTAAGGACCATATGGTTGAAACTTTGTAGATAGGTAGTTTCGTATGATATCTCGGATGGTACACATTTCGATATGAATTGATTGGGGGTTGACCCCCCGGAGAAAGAAATAAACCTTGTTTACACGATAAAGGGCGCAATTTTGTAGAAATAGGGTTGAAAGTATGTAGGAACGTAGTTCGAATGATATTCTGAATGCGATTGGTTTTCGTACGAATTGGTTGGGGGTTGACCCTCTGCGAAGGAAATAAATATTGTTTACACATTAGAGGACTCATTTTTTTTGGATTTGGCACAAAAATCATAACTGAATGAATAGATTTTTTAAACTGGATACGTTATGAAAACCTGCTTTTCTAATGCAGCTAGCTGCGATGGAGTTTTTTATTATCTAGTGTGAGACAAAGTACTGCTAAGAAATGTCTTAATTTTCAACAAGTGACACTTAAATTGTGCAGTTGATACTAGATGAGATGATTGTCTCTTTTTTCCTGCCATGATGTAGGTATTCAAGCTTTCAATTTACGACGACAACAAACGAGAAGGATTGATGGGAACGTGTTTCAAACATTCGAACGCTAGTCGATGTCGATGTAACGTTTTAAAATTAACTGCATATAATTGGAGTGACCGGAATTTCAATCGACAGCACACCTGACGATTAGCCCAGAACTGGGCTAAATTTAGGGTTTCGTGAAATCGTCCGAACGTAGGTACAACAACGGAATGAAAGGTAGCGAGTACGTTGTTTACTTGGGCAGCCGTTCAAGTATTTTTGGACAGTGTGGAAAACGGGATCACTGTTCGTTTCATCGCTCCATCATATACGACAATGTTGCCAGATGGTGATATTAATTGCAAACATTTTTCTGGTGAAATGATTATTTTGAACTGAAAAATACTATTATATATATATATATATATATATGTATATATATATATATATACATACATATATATATATATATATATATATATATATATATATATATATATATATATATATATATATATATATATATATATTTACTGTGATGAAACCCATAGTATGAGAAAACAAATGAAAACTGGTGAAATGGAGGTTTTAAATCAGCTCACAGTTCCTTTATTACTAGTTACCAGTTTCGAAATTCCTAGTAATTCATCATCAGACTAAGGCTGATCGAAAAAGGATAAAACAAGGTAAACACAAAAAACAAGAGTAAAAAACAATAACAATAAAAAACTATTAAACCTTATTCAACAAACATGGATGACAAATCTGATTTCTACACATGTGAAATATCCAAACCTATAAGAGCTCTATATAAAAAACTGAGAATAACAATATTTGAGGTAGATATTTTTGTAGTACATCAAAGTGAGGCAATAATTGAAATTAAAACAAGAATTCACATTAACAATATTCAGTTTCATTTATAATACAATTTTATATCTTCAGATGAATAGTACAAGGAAAAGTATGATGAAAAGGATTTTTATCCACCTAGACGTAAATATTCAATAAATACCTGTCATATATATGTATATATATATATATATATATATTAATATATATATATACATATATATGGAAACCAGACAACCAGATTATCTCTGCGAATCTCTCAGAGAACCTGAAAATTAACATATATATATATATATATATATATATATATATATATATATATATATATATATATATATATATATACTAGGAACTTAGATTTTCTTGGGAATACTGGTTCAAATGGGTAGTTAAAACTCCATTAAAATTTTGTTACAATAAATACAATGTAAATACAGTTACAATAAAGACATGATGAATGAACGAAGTTTTCCATGAAACGCGTCTCAAAATTTTATACTATTTTCAAGTATTGTGAAGGTTTTATATATTTTTTCATGTCCTTTGAGAAGTCTAGTTGAGTGTAAATGTCATAATGAAGATTTCCTCTTTTGATTTAAGTAATTTCTAAATTGCTGAAGAAGACTACATATGTTAGTCGAAATGTTTGAAATAATATAAACAAAAGTTTAATGGAGTTATAACTACCAATTTGAACCAGTATTCCCCAGAAAACCCAAGTTCCTAGAATATAGTTGAAATTGTTCAAGTATATATACATACATGTATATATATATATATATATATATACATACATACATATATATATATATATATATATATATATATATATATATATATATATATACATATATATATATATATATATATATATATATATATACATACATATATATATATATATATATATATATATATATATATATATATATATATATATATATATATATATATATATATATATATATATATATATATATATATATATATATATATATATATATATATATATATATATATATATATATATATATATATATATAAATATATATATATATATATATATATATTCTCATGAATTGTTATAATTTCTGTATTTATGAAAATTAAGTAGTTTGAACGACCTATTTCGGTGGAATTTTGCTAAATCGCGCAACGCTGCACGTATTGAATTTCTGACAATGGAAACGATAGTAATGCAAAAAACTTCACTTTATTGGCAAATGCCCATATTTTAGGAGTTCTCATGACAGAGCAATTTTACGAGTTGATTCGAATATATAGAGATTGGCTATGAAACGATGCTTGAAATTAGAGCGTTATTTCCTGCATTTTATGTGTAGGTATAAACGAATTATTTGAGAATTCTATTGACGTCAAAGACCAATCAACAGTTATTGATGTAGCAATCACACTGGTTGCAATATAAACATACCTTTCGGCAAATAATAGATAGAATAATAAAAAGGTAAAGCCCTCTTTAAAATATTTTCATTGAATATATAAGTACGTGTGAAAATTTTCAGATTGAAACTAAAAATATTTCTCATTTGCATGTCAGATGAAACACCGTGTATATTAGTATATATATAGATATATATATATATGTATATATATATATATATATATATATATATATATATATATATATATATATATATATATATATATATATATATGAAATTCTAAATATATTTATTTTTATATAATTTATATGAATTGCTATTTATTTTTATTTATTCCAGTATTATAAATTATAATTTTAATTGATATGATTTGTTCTATTCTTAATTTAATTTTATTTTGTATTGACTCTATATTCTCAAGGAAGGTTCTCTTATATTGAAATTAATTATATATATATTTTTTTATTATTTATCATTTTTATTTTTATAAAATTTTGACTCTAATAATTGAAAACTTCAATAAATTCAAAAAATAATAAAATTTTTACAACTTTATTAACACAAATTATCAAGATACAAATTCAGTTCAAATATTAACAATAACAATCACTCTTTGAAATTTGATTATGGTACCTTTTAATAGTTTTATATTTTTCCCCTTATTAATTTATATTTATATTTGCAAATATTCACGAAATCTATTGGCCAATATGAAATTTTGTAAAAACTCACGATTGTTTATTTCACTGATGGTTGATCTTCTTTTTTCATGAGTTCAATGAATTTCCAAATTTTCTTTCTTCTCTTTTTCTGAATTCGTTCTGCAAAACAGCAACTCTCTCTATGGTCTCGGCTATTCCTCTAGTAACCTCACTTAATTTCTATATTATTAGAAATTCATGCCACTATTCACAGTTTTCTTCACTTAATTTTAGATTAATTTCACACACAGGTATTATTAGCTTTCTTATCTATATATATCGATGATTTATTATTATTTTTTACTTTCAGCTATCATTCTACTTTTTATTATTCAATATGGATGACAAAAACAAAAGATATCGGATCTCTAACCGACAATGGTTATCTCTTGAATGCAAATTAAGAACTGACTAAAGCCGGATGTTCTACCTCCTTATATAACCTTATATTATTTTATTAATATCAAGTAACCTGATGGCTTTTTCTAGAACATTCTTAATATCCTTTTTATGATTTTACTCATTTTTAAAATATTATACTAACAGGTATTGTACATATCTTTATATTATTCTATTTAATTAAATATACAATAATTTTGGACATTAATTATTTCAATGATAACAACTTCTTTATGATAAATTAAAATTTTTCAAACTCAGTACCTTAACTTAGTTTTTTAACAAATTTGTAATAAAAACATATATTTTGGACTGAAATCATTTAGTTAATCTCATCTACAGAATATTCTGCTCATTTTGTATTAAAATTTTCAATATTCTGTCCTTTAATTCAGTTATTATTTCTACTTGAAAAATTTGACATTTCGTTATATATAGTTTCTGATGCTACCTTGAAATTCTACTTTATTACATTATTCTACAATAATTTTATATATAAAACAGTTAACTAATCTCTTCTAATATCTTTATATATGATTAACTACCTTCAATGACTTGAAATTAACTTATTATCTGATATTCAAATTTAGTTGATTCTACGATACATAGAATTTCCATAATTATGTTTCCTACATAAATTAAATATGTTATATTGAATTAATTTGTTCTAATTACTCTTTACAAGGATTCTATTACTCATATTCTCCTATATTTCTGATATTTCATGAATTTCTATTGAATTACTTGATATTTATTTCCAACGATTAATGACATTTTAAGTTTCTGACATTCTACAAGTGTTTTTCATATATTATAGATTTTAAAAGTTATTCTTAATCATTTATAAGTCATACATTTACATTTATCATCATTGTGATTCAGTTTTACTTATCTAAATTCATATTAATTGAATTTTCAATAATTCCATTATATTAATTAACAATTTACATATTTCTTCTTTCTCATATGTTCAAGTTTTATCATTGATTAGATATACATATATCTTATAATCATCTATCATTTACTACTATCTATTTTAAATTCATTGAAGTTTTCCTTTCCTTGATCAATGTCATTTTATATTGTACCATATTTCAATTCTAATAATGCAAATAAATAAACCATAGCAATATATATATATAGGAATATATGTATATATATATATATATATATATATATATATATATATATATATATATATATATATATATATATATATATATGTACCGGTTGTCCACGGAAGGTGGCTCGCCCCTATAACTTTTTTGTATTCGGAGATAATGAAATGAGATTTAATGCAGAAAACTGAATTTTTCGGGAAGTAATTCAACTTTATGCAACTTCCGGTTTTACCGGAAGTGACATAAACTTTCGATTTTCAAATAGGACACCACGTATATTTTCAGTTTTTTTGTCTCCATATAATATTTAGAATACAACTATGTATCATTTGTTACTTTTTTTATTTTTTTTTCGAAATAAATTTTTATTCTAGAGGGCCAGAGGGCCATGGATGCGTTCAAATAACTAATTTCGGTGCTAAAATATATGTTAAAATACAACTTTAGTGTTTTCGATCAAAATGTTCCAGCTATCTGACGTTTGATTTTGAAACTTTTATCACTATTTTTCTTCAAATGGCAACATGGTAAATCGTCGGGTTGAAAAAAAAATTTATTACGATCAATTTGATACAGCACTCTAGGTATTAGGTTGAAAGAAAACTTTCGATAAAAACCTGAAATCCCATAAACTTAGAACTTTTTTTAAATGAAGAATCTCATTGAGATTAGAATAACATTTGAAATCATCGAGTAGCCTGTGACCAACACAACTGAAACAAAAGAAGTCCGAAGCCACGCCCACAAATCTACATCCCAGGACGGTAAACCAGGCAACTTTAGGGCCGAAATTATTTATTTGAACGTATCTATAGCCTTCAAGAAGAAAAATTTATTTCGAAATAAAATAAAACAACGGTCACAAAAAGTAACAAATGATACATGGTTGTATTCTAAATGTCATATAGAGGCGAAAAAACTAAAACTATACCAGGTGTCCCATTTAAAAATCGAAAGTTTATGTCACTTCATGAAGTTGCATGAAGTTGAGTTACTTGTCAAAAAATGCAGTTTTATGAATTAAACAGATCCTCTAAATTTCATTTCATTATCTCCGAAAACAAAAAAGTTATAGGGGCGAGCCACCTTCCGTGGACACCCGATATATATGTATATTAATTGTTTTTGCCAGTGTTTTATTATTATTATTATTTACTTGTCTTTACAGACTTCATCAAACAGTTAACGTTTCGTCGTGAATTTCTCGACTTTTTCGTGACTTTCGAAATAATGAAATTATTATGAAAGTATTATTAGCTTTATCATACACGCTGCCCCTGTTTATTGCAAATAAATATTCATGCCTATCAGGTCCCTGAAAATAATGGGAAAAATCTGGGCATT